>APFE030964392.1:0-13198 GCA_000404065.3 Pinus taeda | reverse complement strand
CGTGAAGGGTGTATTTTTGGGCAACAAAACAAGGAAATTTTCTCAAATAGAACATGGGAGGCTCATTAGGGGAATTTTGAGGTCTAAAATGGGTCTCCTAAGGAAATTATAAAATAATAGTAGAAATAACAAAATAAGATTAGATAACATCATCAAATTTTAGAGGGAAAAAAGAAAAAACTATCTTTTCAACTCGTATTTTCAACTTATCTTCCTATGCGTTTACTCAAATTTCAAGCAGAAAAACTCGTTGGATGTAGAATTTGATTCCTCATCTAAGGAGTACCCATGTTGCATACTTTCGATGGATCCCGCTACACAAAAAAATAAGAAATACATGAAAAGCATGATTGTAATCACGTTTTTTCATTTACCTCTCATTTTTCATGTAGCAGGGTTCATCTAAAGTATGCAACATGGGTATTCCTTGGATGAGGAATTAAATTTTACATCCAACGAGTATTCCCACTTAAAATTTGAGTAAAAACTTAGGAAGATAAGTTGAAAATATGAGTTGAAAAATAGTTTTATTATTTTATTATTTTTTAATATTTTTACTTTTTTACTCAAAAAATGGTGAATCATCCCCCATGGTTGACGTCATCATCTTGAATCCTATTGGTTGTTATAGAGTTTATTTTGGTGGTACATTTTTCTTAGGAGGCTCATTTTAGACCTCAAAATACCCCTAATGAGAGATTATCTAGTATTGTTGCATTCATATTTGTGTGGTCTAATGGAGACTGACACGTTATTCTCTCACTTTCATTGATGATTATTCTAGGAAGACATGGGTGTATTTTTTGTAGGAGAAGTCCGAAATATTTTCTCATTTTCTTGAGTTTAAGGCTTTAGTTTAAAAGCAAATTGGTTTGAAAATTCTCACCCTTAGAACAAATAATGGGGAGAATACAAGTTAAATGAGTTTTGGAATTATTGCAGGAAGAATGGAATAAATCGAGAGTTTACCAATTGATACTCTCCTCAAGAAAATGGAGTTGCATAAATGAAAAATAGGAGCATAGTTAAAATGGATAGGAGCATGTTAAAAACTAAGTCTCTTAGAAATGAGTTTTGGGTTGAAGCAATACACACAATAATATATACTCTTAATCGATGTCCTATAAAGGTAGAGTTGAATTTGACTCCAAAAGAAGCATGGTCAAGATACAAACCAAGTGTTGCACATATGAAATTTTTTGGTTGTAATGCATATGCACATGTTCCTAAGGAAAAGAGGAAGAAATTGGATGATAAGAATGTGAAGTATATCTTTATTAGATACAATACCGAAACAAGAAATTATAGTTTGGTTGATCCTCAAGCAAAGAAGGTGATAATAAGCAGAGTTGTTGTGTTTGATAAGAGTGGAATCTATCAACCAGAATAGGTACAATTTGAATTGAGGAAAGATGCAGGGAATATTGGTGATGAATCGAATTCCAAGTCAGTAAAGATAGATGAAGTTAAGAAGCCTAGGTGGCTTGAAAGGGGTCATTCAAAAAGAAGTATGTTGGATAGAAATTTTGAAAAGACGGTTACTAGATCTCAAAGTTCTCTAGTAAAGTATGCACTTATGGTACAAGTAATGAAAATGGATGAATCACAAATTTATGCAGAAGCATCAAGGAAGAAAGAATGGAATGATGCTATGGAAGCATAATTGAATGCCTTTGTGAAAAATGATACATCGAACTTAGTCAAATTACCAAAGGGAAAAGATGTAATTGGCACCAAATGGGTTTATAAAACCAAGTATAAATTGGATGGCACAATTGATAAGTACAAGGATCGTTTAGTTGCAAATGGATATGCACAAAAAGAAGACATTCATTACACTAATACATTTTCCCCAGTGGCAAAGTTGGATACAATCATGATGGTTCTTGCATTAGCTGCATAGTACAAATGGCCAATTTTTTAGATGGATGTTAAAACAACTTTTTTGAATGGTTATGTGGATGAAGAAATTTATGTGGAGCAACCTGATGACTTTGAAGTGTCGGGAAAAGAAGATTATGTTTATAAGTTTAAGAAGGCCTTATATGGTCTTAAGCAAGCGCCAAGTGCATGGTATTCAAGAATTGTAAGTATTTTTAGGATCATGGCTTAGTTAAAAGTTTATCTTAGCCCAATCTCTATATATTTCAGTTAAGACAAGACATTCTAATAGTTGTCTTGTATGTTGATGATTTGATCTACGCAGGGAACAATGATGAACTATTTCAAAGACTTAAGTCACATATGATAGTTGAGTTTGAGATGACAGATCTTGGTGAGTTGCATTATTTCTTGGTATTTAAGTTTGGAAGAAGGAAGATGGTATTTTCATATCACAAACCAAGTATACTTGGGACATTTTGAAGAAGTTCATAATGTTGAGTTGCAAGCCAGCGACAACTCCTTTGGAAGTTGGGTTGAATTTATACAAATACAATACTCCAATTCAGTTGAAATTACTTTATATCGTCAATTGGTTGGAATTTTGATCTACTTAACTACAACTCAACCATATATTTCATTTATAGTCAATATGGTATCAAGATTTATGGTATAACCCAAGGAATTATATTGGAAAACATCAAAGATGAATTTAAGATATTTGCATGGAATAGTTGGTTATGGTTTGGTATACATGTCTATAGAATATTTTAGGTTGATTGGTTATACAGATTCAAATTGGGTTGGATGCATGGATGACAGGAAATCAACTTCAAGGTATTCATTCATCATGGTTTCAGCAGTAGTTTCTTGGAGTACTAAGAAGCAACCCACAATTTCTCTCTCCACAATAGAAGTAGAGTATAACACATCAACGACAACATGTGAAGCAACTTGGTTGAGAATAATTCTAGAGGATCTACATGAGAAACAAGAGAAACCCACTCGGTTGATATGTGATAATCAAAGTGTTATTCAAATGACCAAGAATTTGGTTTTTCATAAGACCAAGCATATTGATATTCAGTATCATTTTGTTCGGGATTTGGTTCAACAAAAAGTGATCAAGATTGAGTATTGCAGAACAAATGAATAGGTAGTTGATATATTCACCAAAGCACTATCCAAGGAAAAGTTCTGCAAATTCGAGGATGATCTTGGAATATTTCCAAATGATCATTATGGGGGAGAAATGTTGGAATAATGATCCATTTGAAATTATTAAAATTATTATTTTTAGTGAGAGATTTATGGAATGATTGATGAGAGATTTGTGGAGAGATTTATGGAGTGATTTTTGAGAGATTATAGGAATTACTAAGAGATTATATGAGATGGCATACCTCTCCTCTTGTATAAATATATGCCATTCATAATGAAATTGTGTGAGCCTATGTGCATTATAGTTAAATTATTTTTCTAAGTTATTTGTTTTTTGCTAGTGTGCTTTTTCATTTTGACTTAAGCCAAGGTGTTCAAGAAATGCAAGAGGAGGCAACCACAATTAATCGAGGTCAAATACCCCAATTATTTGCATTCGTTGGTACCTATGTTGTTGTGCGCTATCCCTTTAGGCCTGATGATGCATGGGAAGAGTTCAAGAGACGTTTATTATTACCAGTCAGGGAATCTGCTAGGGTTGTTTCATCCAAATTAATAGTATGATGCCATATTATTTCCTTTACAAATTCTATGTTTATGGATATATCCAATAAACACCGAAATTTGTTGCAACTCAATATGATGACTCCTTATAAAAAAATGTTTTGCATTTAATGGAAGGACTTCATGACGAGAATGAAGTTGAGGTATCCATTCTCTTCTACCTGCAGAAAATGTATCCAGATGAATGGAAAAACTTTCAACAATATGTCCTTGGAACTGAAGATCAGGTATTGCGAGCACATGGGAAACACTTTAAGGTCAAGATCTTGCAATCCCAAGAGAAAGAACATTTTCATATGGTATCTTATCAAGAGCAAACCTTGACTAGGATAGCTAGAGGAATGATGTACAATAGAAAAAAATTGGGATTCCAATCCTTTCTAGATATGACCAAAGATGAAGAACTTTTGGGAAGCTACAAATCAGTGATTGGATCAATGATTGATGAGCAAAGAAAGAGCCAAAGATCATTGCCGGTACAATTATATGCAATTATTGACATTTTAAATCTTATGATTACATACCCATATATACAGATGGCCTACATTGATCAAGTAGAAGTGAGGGAAAAGGATAAAACCCATAAGGGTTCTTATTCTCCTTGTTAAGGCAATTAATGGCCTTGACTAGATAATACGCCATATCAAGCTTTCTGGTGATCTTACTCTTGGTGAAGGGAAGCCAGAAAGTCATAATCATGCCATTATTTTCACTCGTTGAGAAGCTCTTCAAACAATCAATCTAAACCAGGATATCTATCTAGAAGAAACCTTCAAAATGTGAAACCCGCTACAAGAAATTCTTAAGAAACATGATGAACGATGCCCAACAATACTTGGTCTTAGATGACTAGTTTTGTCACCATTAGACAAAAGCTACTGGCAAACCCACAGAGGATGCAGATTCACTATAGGCATCTGAATGACTTTGATCTCTTATCTTACATCACCAGAGGAGGAGTAACCAAAGCTTCTCGTGTGATTAACTTAAGTAATGACATTTTTGTTGGCTTCCACCCAAGTCGAGATATCTACCATTTAAGACATTGGTTTGATACATTCTAGATGCTTTCATGCTACTTCACAACCATTGGGATTTATTTCAGTACTTTGTTGATTTTGCTCGTTGTTTATGTCTTTCTTTATGGGTGGAAATATTTGGCATTGAGTGGATTAGAAAAGTCGTTGGGTTACCAAGTAGCTATGAGAAAATAAATTTCTCTTGAGGCATCTATTGCATCACATTCGTTGGTTCAGATATGCCTATTAATGACCTTGCCAATGGTTATGGGGATTGCCTTAGGACAAGGTTTCTGGTCTACATTAAGCGATTTTGTTATTATACAAGTGCAATTTTCCTATCTTTCTCACATTTTCTTTAGGTACAAAGACTCAATATTGTGGCGGGACTCTACTTCATGGTGGTACATAATTTACTAGACGTGGATTTGTTATTTTTCTTGCAAAGTTTGCATATTTTCATTATATTCCAGTGCCTAGTTATACAAGGGGAGATCTTTCCACCAGACACTGTGTTATTGGACACGTTCATGCCAACAGACACTTTAATTAGATCTATAGGAATACATCCAATGCCTGTGAAGTTATGCATATTATAATAAGGGGTTATGAAGGGACAGGTCACATAAAGGAGGCTCATTCTCATTCTTAGGAATCTTCCCCAAGGAAGGTTCTAATGAAAGATTTGTTTCGGGCTACATCTCTTGGAACATCTAGTTGTACAATTCATTTTCATGGGTCACAAAGAGCAATAAACTACATCGATTCTAACCTTGTTGGCGTAGACAAGCAAATTTTGGATCATATGCAACAGGGGTTCTCTATACTTATTTGGGACCCAGGAATACAGTTCGGATTGCTTGGGACAAACAATCTCAGGAAGGGAGGATTGTAATGTCCCCAATTTCTTGAGCATGAGAGCTACATTTTCCCTTGCCTAGCTATTTACTATGGGCTAGCGAGAAGGAGAACTGATCTAGGAGATCCAGGGAAGATTTACACAACTTTTTATAATATTCATTTGACAAATAAAAAGGGAAAATAATAAATAATAAAAAGGGGCAAAAGTATTTTTATTAAAAAATAGGGGGCAAAAATCACTTAGGAGGGAAAAAGTGACTTCTTCAAAAAAAAATTATTAAGAAAATCTAGAAGGTTGGAGAAGTCCCAATGGAATATTATAAAAGGATGATGAAGCTCAATGATGATTATTTTGTTCCATCGTATCATTTGTTATTGGTGAAGAGCTCAAGTGAGTTCACTTTCGAAGCTTTCTAATGAGACCTTCACACTAGCTTTGGTGGATCTCTTGCCACCCTAGTTAGCTTCCTCCATCTTCAGTGGATAAGTTCTTTCCACCCTAGTTAGATTCCTCCATCTTCAGTGGATAATTTCTTGCCACCCTAGTTTGATTATATTCTTGGTTCATTTCAAAGAGCTAATGAAAATTTGGTTGCAAGAGACTATTGGTGTCATGATTCAGTTTTGCAAGGTTATTCATCTTACTCCAAGAGGCCAAGCATAATTGTTTTTCTAAGAGGGCTGAATAAAAGATTAGTTGTGGAATTAACTCTTGTGTCCAAGCGACAAATCAAGGTTGTGATTTAGATCTTTTAAAGGGTTGAGAATCATAAACATGTAGAGGGACAAATTGCACACAAAATTAAGAAATCGAGTGTTCGTACTTGGTGCCAAAGGGAAGACAAAATCATTAGAGAAATTTTAAGGTCTAAAATGGGCCTAAAAACAAAAATATACAATCAAAATCAACTTTATAAGAACAAATAGGATTCATGTAAATCATGGGGATGATTCACCATTTTTGGAGTAAAACGTAAAAAGACTAAAAAAAAAATTACTCTTTCAACTCATATTTTCAACTTATCTCCCTACGATTTTACTCAAATTTTGAGTGAGAGCACTTGTTGGATGTGGAATTTAATTCCTCATCCAAGGAGTACAATGTTACATAGTTTCAATGGACTTTGCTACACAAAAAAATGAGAAAAACATGGAAAAACATTCTTGCAATCACATTTTTTCATGTATTTCTTATTTTTCGTATAGCAAGATCCATCGAAAGTATGCTACATGGGTACTGCTTAGATAAGGAATTAAATTATGCATCCAACGAGTTCTCCTGCTTGAAATTTGAGTAAAACCATAGGGATATAAGTTGAAAAGATAGTTTTTTTTTTTTTTCTTTTTTTCCCTCTAAAATTTGACGATGTAATCTAATCTTATTTTATTATTTCCACATTTATTTGTGTAAATCGGTTTCCAGATTCATATCGCATTTGGTTGTTGTTGTAATCGATGTTTCAAACCAGCAACGATGGTTCAACATCAGGATGAGAAAGATCTATGAAAGACTAGTCTACCACTTAGTTTAATAAATAGATGCCCGAGATGAAGAGCCGACAGTAACCTTAGTTCAATACATAGATGCCCAAGATGAAGAGCTGACAGTAACCTTAGTTCAATAAATAGATGCCCGAGATGAAGAGCCAACAGTAACCTTAGTTCAATAAATAGATGCCCGAGATGAAGAGCCGACGGTAACCTTAGTTCAATAAATATATGCCCGAGATGAAGAGCCGACGGTAACCTTAGTTCAATAAATAGATGCCCGAGATGAAGAGCCGACGGCAACCTTAGTTCAATAAATAGATGCCCGAGATGAAGAGCTGACGGCAACCTTAGTTCAATAAATAGATCCCCGAGATGAAGAGCCGACAGTAACCTTAGTTCAATAAATAAATGCCCGAGATGAAGAGCCAACAGTAAACTTAGTTCAATAAATAGATGCCCGAGATGAAGAGTCGACGACAACCTTAGTTCAATAAATAGATGCCCGAGATGAAGAGCCGACAGCAACCTTAGTTCAATAAATAGATGCCCGAGATGAAGAACCGACAGTAACCTTAGTTCAATAAATAGATGCCCACTTTTGTTGGTTCGAAATGTTGATTACAACAACAACCAAATGCGATATGAATATGGAAACTCATTTACACAAAGATCAGGATTGCAGAAACTTGAAATCCGAGATACTCATCCACTATTATTTTATAATATTCCTTAGAAGGCCCATTTTAAATCTCAAAATTTTTGTAATGAGGGAGGTTGAATAGTTATCCTTCTCTCAGTCTTAAAGGCTGATTTTGGGGGTCGCCTAAGAGATCACTCAGCAGAGATTAAGGTAGTATTGATTCTTCCAACAAATTGAGGGTTCAAGCGATATTCCTCCACATATTTTCCAGCATTTCTTCAAGGAGGCTGAGTCGTTTTGGCATTCAAAGCAATATTTTGACGCTCTCGTACTTCACAGCCATTGGTATTTATTTCAGTACTTTGTTGATTGTGCTCATTGTTTATGTATTCCTTTATGGGTGGCAATATTTGGCACTTAGTGGATTAGAAAGTCATTGGGTTACCAAGTAGATATGAGAAGAAAAATTACTCTTGAGGCATCTCTTGCATCGCAGTCATTGGTTCAGATAGGCCTATTAATGACCTTGCCAATGGTTATGGGGATTTCCTTGGGACAAGGTTTTCAGTCTACATTAAGCGATTTTGTTATTATACAAGTGAAATTTGCCTGTCTTTCTCACATTTTCTTTAGGTACAAAGAGTCAATATTGTGGCAGGACTTTACTTCACGGTGGTACAGAATTTACTAGACGTGGATTTGTTGTTTTTCATGCAAAATTTGCATATATTCAGTATCTTCTAGTGCCTAGTTATACAAGGGGAGCTCTTTCCACTAGACACAGTGTTTTTGGACACGTTCATGCCAATGGACACTTTAATTAGATCTACAGGAATACAGCCAATGCCTATGAAGCTATGCAGATTATCATAAGGGGTTATGAAGGAACAAGTCACATAGAGGAGGCTCGTTCTCATCGTCAGGACTCTTACCCAAGGAAGATGCTAATGAAAGATTTGTTTTAGGCTTTTCCCCTTGCCTAGTTATCTATTATGGGCTAGCAAGAAGGAGAATTGATCTAGGAGATCCATGGAAGATTTACACAATTTTTATAATAATAAAATAAAAAGGGCAAATAATAAATAATAATAAAAGAAAATGTTTTTATTAAAAAATAGGGGGCAAAGATCACTTAAGAGGGAAACAATGACTTCTTCAAAAAAAATATTAAGAAAATCTAGAAGCTTGGAGAAGTCCCAATGGAAGATTATAAAAGGATGATGGGGCTCAATGATTGATTATTATGTTCCATCATATCATTTGTTATTGGTGAAGAGCTCAAGTGAGTTCACATTCAAGGGTTTCTAATGAGACCCTCACATTAGCTTCGGTGGATCTCTTGCCAACCTAGTTAGATTCCTCCATCTTTAGTGGATAAGTTCTTGCCACCCTAGTTGGATTACATTCTTGGTTTATTTCAAAGAGCTGATGAAATTTTCGCTGCAAGAGACTATTGGCTTCATGATTCAGTTTTGCAAGGTTATTCATCTTACCCCAAGAGGCTAAGCATAATTGTTTTTCTAGAAGGGTTGAATAAGAGATTAGTTATGGAATTAACTCTTGTGTCCAAATGACAAATCAAGGTTGTGATCTAGATCTTCTAAAGGGTTGAGAATATTCAACACGCAGAGGGACAAATTGCACGCAAAATTAAGAGATTGAGTGTTCTTACTTGGTGCCAAAGGGAAGACAAAATCATTAGAGAAATTTTAAGGTCTAAAATGGGCCTAAAAACAAAAATATACAATCAAAATCAACTTTAAAAGAACAAACAAGATTCATGTCAACCATGGGGATGATTCACCATTTTTTGAGTAAAATGTAAAAAGATTAAAAAATAAATAAATTACTCTTTCAACTCATATTTTCAACTTATGTCCCTACAATTGTACTCAAATTTTGAGCAAGAGCACTCATTGGATGCGAAATTTAATTACTCATCCAAGGAGTACCCATGTTGCATAGTTTCGATGGACTCTACTACACAAAAAATGAGAAATACATGGAAAAACATTATTGCAATCATGTTTTTTCATGTATTTCTTATTTTTCGTATAACAAGGTCCATCAAAAGTATGCAACATGGGTATTGCTTGGATGAAGAATTAAATTACGCATCCAACGAGTGTTAATGCTTGAAATTTGAGTAAAACCATAGGGAGATAAGTTGAAAATACGAGTTGAAAAGATAGTTTTTTATTTTTTCCCTCTAAAATTTGACGGCGTAACTTAACTTTGCTGATAAAATAGACACACTAGTATATTCCAGTGCCTAGTTATACAAGGGGAGCTCTTTCCACCACACACAATGTTGTTGGACACGTTCATGCTAACAGACACTTTAATTAGATCTATAGGAATACAGCCAATGCCTATGAAGCTATGCAGAGTATCATAAGGGGTCTTGTCACATAGAGGAGGCTCATTCTCATCCTTAGGACTCTTACCCAAGGAAGATGCTAATGAAATATTTGTTTCGGGCTTTTCCCCTTACCTAGTTATCTATTATGGGCTAGCAAGAAGGAGAATTTATCTAGGAGATGCATGGAGGATTTACACAATTTTTTATAATATTCAAACAAAAAGGGAAAATAATAAATTAATAAAAAGGTATTTTTATTAAAAAATAGGGGGTAAATATCACTTAAGAGGGAAAAAAATGACTTCTTCAAAAAAAATATTAAGAAAATCTAGAAGCTTGGAGAAGTCTCAATGGAAGATTATAAAAGGATGATGGAGCTCAATGATTGATTATTATGTTCCATCATATCATTTATTATTAGTGAAGAGCTCAAGTGAGTTCACTTTTGAGGGTTTCTAATGAGACCCTCACACTAGCTTCGATGGATCTCTTGCCGCCCTAGTTATATTCCTCTGTCTTCAGTGGATAAGTTCTTGCCACCCTAGTTGGATTACATTCTTGGTTTATTTCAAAGAGTTGATCAAATTTTGGTTGCAAGAGACTATTGGCTTCATGATTTAGTTTTGCAAGGTTATTCATCTTACTCCAAGAGGTCAAACATAATTGTTTTTCTAGAAGGGTTGAATAAGAGATTAGTTATGGAATTAACTATTGTGTCCAAACGACAAATCAAGGTTGTGATCTAGATCTTCTAAAGGGTTGAGAATCATCAACACGTAGAGGGACAAATTGCATGCAAAACTAAGAGAGAAAGTGTTCTTACTTGGTGCCAAAGGGAAGACAAAATCATTAGAGAAATTTTAAGGTCTAAAATGGGCCTAAAAACAAAAATATACAATCAAAAACAGCGTTATAAGAACAAACCAGATTCATGTCAACCATGGGGATGGTTCACCATTTTTTGAGTAAAATGTAAAAAGATTAAAAAATAAATAAATTACTCTTTCAACTCATATTTTCAACTTATCTCCCTACAATTTTACTCAAATTTTGAGAGAGAGCACTCATAGGATGCAAAATTTAATTACTCATCCATGGAGTACCCATGTTGCATACTTTCAATGGACTCTACTACACAAAAAATGAGAAATACATGGAAAAACATTATTGCAATCATGTTTTTTCGTGTATTTCGTATAACAAGGTCCATCAAAAGTATGCAACATGTGTATTGCTTGGATAAAGAATTAAAGTACGCATCCAAGGTCTAAAATGGGCCTAAAAACAAAAATATACAATCAAAACCAGCGTTATAAGAACAAATCAGATTCATGTCAACCATGGGGATGATTCACCATTTTTTGAGTAAAATGTAAAAAGATTAAAAAATAAATAAATTACTCTTTCAACTCATATTTTCAACTTATCTCCCTACAATTTTACTCAAATTTTGAGAGAGAGCACTCATTGGATGCAAAATTTAATTACTCATCCATGGAGTACCCATGTTGCATACTTTCGATGGACTCTACTACACAAAAAATGAGAAATACATGGAAAAACATTATTGCAATCATGTTTTTTCGTGTATTTCGTATAACAAGGTCCATCAAAAGTATGCAACATGTGTATTGCTTGGATAAAGAATTAAAGTACGCATCCAAGGTGTTTTACTGCTTGAAATTTGAGTAAAACCGTAAGGAGATAAGTTGAAAATACAAGGTTGAACAAATAGTTTTTTCTTTTTTCCCTCTAAAATTTGACGACGTAACTTAACCTTGTTTTATTATTTCCACTATTATTTTATAATATTCCTTAGAAGGCTCGTTTTAGACCTCAAATTTTCTCTAATGAGAGAGGTCGAATAACTATCCTTCTCTCAGTACTAAAGGCCGATTTTGGGGGTCAGCTAAGAGATCGCTCAGCAGAAATTAAGGCAGTATTGATTCTTCCAACAAATCGAGGGTTCAACATTATTCCTTCACATACTTTCCAACATTTCTCCAAGAAGGCCGAGTCGTTTTGGCATTAGAAGCAATATTTTGAGGCCGAATTATTGCACTAAGTGTTGACAATAGCAACAAGAATGCTAAAAATAGCACTCCTATAAATAGCATTTCGGGATACATTCCAATTTTAGTTAGTCCCTCAACTAAAATTGAGAATTAAAATTTGAATTTGATCTTAGCAGTGGTTTGTAAAATAATTAATTAATTCAACTCGAGTTAATTAGTTGTAGAAAATCAAACATGAAGTCTATGTGAAGACATGCAACAGTTTCCCCTTAGATAAGGAAGTTATCCCTTGATTAAGGAGATCACGATGAGTTGTATTTAGTTAGCTCAGTTAATTGAGTTATGTCCAGTTAGATTAGTTCCAACAGTTTGTTGAACTGGTTGTGAGTTCAATTAGTTAATGCATGCATGTATGTAACTGTTGCACTTCAGATAACTGAATATTCTCTCATAAATAACTCATGCATGTCAGTTCAGTCAAAAACCCAATTGAGATCAGATGATGGGACAATGTACTATCAGTTGCAGGAATATTCCATTGAAGATAACTCTAGAATGCAGAAGGAATAGCACAGTTACTTCTGAGTTTGGTGAGTTGTGTGGGAAGCCAATTCACACAGGTAGCAGCATTGGACCCTAGGAGAAACTGTGCAAGGAAATAGGAGGCTTGGAGGATTGGAGGAAGGCATATGTTGTGTCTATTCAGTCTATGAGCAGCATTGAGGGATTGTATTGAGAGCTGGATAGCTTGTGAGTTAAAGCTTTGTGTAATCCGGACATATTTCCACTTGTATGATAATACAGATATCAGGGTTTTTAGCTGAGGCTTTCCCCAGAGTATTCTTCTGCGTTCATGTGTGATTGATTTCTCATTCTCTGTTATATGTGTTCTATTTGATCTTGCTCAAAATCGATTAAGCTTCCGCAAGTTTGTTTGTAGAAGTAGATCAAGTATTTTGCTTTAGTGCATTGCATTATCAGGTGACCTATAGTGGGAAATTCTACACTAAAGAGGGTCTGAATTCCTGTACATAACTAAGAATTTTGCTCCAAGATTATAAATAGATTGGGCCACTTGGGTTTGTTGTAGCAAAATCATTGTTCCATGAGGAAAGTGAGTTGTGTATTACCTTCCTTGCACTATCCCTAAGGAAGGAACTGAACCATAAAATTCCAAACATTATTCCTCTTGGGAAACATTGTT
>APFE030964386.1:52860-64300 GCA_000404065.3 Pinus taeda | reverse complement strand
ATCAACTAGGTATTCCAGATCAGGGGCAAATTTATCCCCTTGACAGTGGTGGACATCTATTTTCTGACCGGCTTATCGAGGTGCAGTGCCCCTCTCTCTTTATTAGGCTCTGCCCGTGGGGGTGAGTCTGTGAGGGAGTACATTCACCGGCATTGTAGAGAGGGATCTTAGCCGAGTGTGGATGGCAAGATCAACATCAGAGACGTCACTAGCTGGCCCTTACGGACCATCCTGTTTACTTTGCTAGACTGGTTGGTAGTTTTTCTCTCCATATAGCCAACAGATCTTATATGCTTTGGAATGCCTTGAACCAAAGGTGTTCAATTGGTGTGATGCAGTACTTTTTGCGATGAAGGAATAGTTGACCAAGGTGAAGAGCGGTAGATCCAAGAACTTTGATTATGGCTCTATTTTGACCGCTTTCACCTTGGAGTGAATCCCACTGATGCAGCCACAGTATATATCACTTGGCTTACCTCCACCGATCGAACCAAAGATGCAAAGATGGGTCGATCTCATGTCGCGGCATGCCGATCAGCCCCAGATTTTGTTTTCTGAGACCTTCTTCGAGTGGTTTGACCATTAGGAGATGGTCTACGCCAGGTTCCCATATGCTGGTATGGATTTTCGAGGTGATCCAGATTTGGTGTTGCCGGCTGGAGAGCAGTGGGGTGTCATGGGTAACTTTCTTTTGACCATATCCTTGTTCGTTGTTGTTTATAATGTTATTATATTCTTATGATCAAGACTAATCAAAACTTATGTGTTCATGCAAATGTTGGCCTAGTTCGACCAGCAACGCACCGTAGAGACCCAACGGCCGTTCCAGTAGGAGAAGCGGTTGGGAGGGCTATCCTTCGTGACCTTGATGTGGCCGAGACTCTTTCGGCACTCCATGACTAGATTGAGGGTCTTACCCTTGGTATCCCGGATGTGAGGACTGATGAGCTACCTTTGCGGTTGCAGCGACATACCACTGGAGTGCCAGGTCGATGGACTAGGCTCTTACGCATGATTGCACATGCGGTGACTTGTTATAACTAACATCATTAGGCTAGGGTGCCCCCTAGCATTTTTGAGTTTTGGGTCATTTGGCCAATTTTGTCTTTGTTACAGAACATTATGTACAGACTATAAACAGTTATGGAATATTTTTTGATTTTCGGAGCTTTATTTTGGTTCAGTTACATAATCCTACTGCATATATTGATGTGATGCTTCTTTTATAAATGTCGCAAATGTCTATCTAACACATAATTTGCCAATAAGTCTATTAATGTGTTTAAATTTCTAGAAATATGTTGATATTGGATGAAATCAAACTATCTTTCCAAAATTTTGACCCTTAGGAACATGCGATAGATCACTGGATTTCGTACAGCATAGATGTCGGTGAGTTGTAGAATGATGAGCTGTGAGTCTAGCCTGATGAAAATTTGACATATACCATGTGTGATGGCATCAGAAAAGAATTCTATTAATGTTCTGTACTCAGCGATATTGTTCGTGGACCGACCAATACATACTCCTCTGAAACTTACTAACTCACCGTTGGGATTGAAAATCGCCCATGCCGCAGAAGATAGATTCTGCGAACTACGACTTGCTCCGTCGACATATCCAACGAATGATTCCAGTAGGTTGGACATCTGCAATGAATGCAAAAAGTGGATTACTTAACCAAATTAAATGCTCTTGGCGAAAACAAAAATGTAACAAAAGCACGAGGATTACTATGCAAAATCAAGCATAGTAACGCTTGAGGTACAACCCGTTGCGAGGTTGCGCCAATGGAATCCCATCATAGTCCATCAACGCGTAGGCTCCTTTTGCAAATACTCGTTTAACAATATAGGGACCTACCCATAACGATCTGAATTTCCCTGCTCCCAATTTATCGGATTCCTGGTCATAAAGTAAAACCAGGTCACCCTCTGAGAAGACGCAAGGTTTGACATTCTTGTCGAACTGTGCTTTGACTCGTTTCTTATGAGCCTCATTAGCCAAAGCTGCATCACGATGGGTTTCATCCAAATGGATTAGTTCCAAGAAACGAGCCTCTTCTTCTGAGGTTCCCGTGAGAAGGTCGACTGCGAGTTTGAGGGGCGAGATTTCACATTGGATCGGTAAGATTGCTTTGAGGTTGTACACTAATTGAAAAGGTGTGAATCCGGTTGCATTTCTTATCGATGTCTGATATGCCCACAACGCCGAGTACAGGATTAGTTGCCAATCCCATTTGTGGACTCCAATCATCCTTTGCAGCATGTGCTTTAGGACTTTGTTGATTGCTTCAACTTGTCCGTTAGCTTGCGGATAGTACGGAGTAGAGTTGTCGTGGGACAGTCCTAATTTGGCAGACAACTCAACCATCATGTGATTGCGAAAATACGGTCCATGATCTGTGACTATGGCCTATGGAATGCCAAATCTGGAGACTACGTGATTGAAAAAGAAAATGGCAGCCGTTTCGTCGCTGTTGTTTATTGTAGGCATCGCCTCGACCTATTTGGTAAAATAGTCCACTGCGACTATTATGTACCCATGCCCCCCGGTCGAGGTGGGGTTACATGTCATGAAATCTATGCCCCATTTGGCGAATGGCCCAACAGCTACTACTGGTTGCAACGGTGCGGGCGGTCTTCTGGTTTTGCTACCGAAAATTTGGCAAGCATGACAACTTCTAACTGTGTTTATGCAATCTTTGAACATTGTTGGCTAGAAATATCCTGCTCGTAAAAATTTTTGCGCCGTAGCATAACCAGATTGATGCCCCCCACAGGCGCCTGAATGGCAGTCATTCAGGATTTTTTCGGCCTTCTCGAGGGTGAGGCACCTCTGCAGAACTATACAGATACCACGACGGTAAAGAGTATCACTGACGATCACGTAGTCTTTTGCTTAGTATCGAATACGTCGTTGTTCAGAGTGTGAGGTATTAGACCTGCATGTTTGTGTTTGGAGATAAATGATTATATCTTCGTACCACAAATCGCTTGAAGATATCATAAACAAATTTTCATCCAGGATTCCTTCTTCGGATGTTGCATCATTGGACGACGATGGGAGATCGCACAGTAACTCTGCGAATACCAGGGCTTTCTTTGATTTGGATTTTTTGAATTCCAAATCAAACTCTTGTAGAATTTCTATCCATTTCGAATACTTGCCCCCCAGAAATTGTCTCGACAATATATAAGTCATGGGGTTACAATCTGACAAAATGGTAGTTTTCCTAAAGAGGACGTAGTGTCGAAATCTCTGTATTGCTTGAACTGCTGCGAGGGCTAGCTTTTCAACGTAGGAGTATTTCATTTCTCTATCATTTAAGTTTTGGCTTAAGTAATATATAGGATGTTCAATCCCATTGTCTTCTTGAACTAAAACCATTGCTATGGTCGTATATGCTGCAACCAGATACAGGTTAAAGTCTTTTTGATAATCAGGAGCATACATTGATGATGCTTGTATTAGATATTTCTTTAAAGCATCAAAGGAAGCTTGCATGACCTGGTCCCAAATGAAGGGTACATCCTTTTTCAAAAGACGAGTATAACCTTTAGCTCGTTCAGCATAATTTGGAATGAACCTCCTGAGGAAATTTGCTTTCCCTTGGAGTTTTTGAATCTGAAGCAGGATTGAAAGTGGAGGCAAATAGATGATTGCCTAAACCTTGCAAGGGTCGAGACGAATCCCATCCTTTGAGACAACGAAGCCAAGTAAATGACCAGAACTGACACAAAACACACATTTGTGTGGATTGAGTCTTATATTGTAGTGTCGGCAACGTAGAAATATTGCTCGCAAATGGTGCGAATGATCAGTCCGCTTTTGCAAATGAGCTGGGAGATCATTGCGATAAGGTTGAACGATGTTTTTGATGTCATGGAAAGCATAGTTCATTGCTCTCTGAAAAGTTGCCCCTGCGTTCTTCAAACCAAAGGGTAGCTTGCGATATGCGAATGTGCCCCACAGACAAATGAATGCAGTCTTTGACTGGTCCTGTGGGCGGATATTTATTTGATTATACCTGCAAAATCCATCCATGAATGAAAAGATTTCGCATCCGGTTCATTTATCAATTATCTCGTCGATAAAGGGTGTAGGGTAGTTGTCTTTCGGACAAGCTTGATTTACATCCCTGCAATCAACGCACACCCTAATCGTTCCTTGTGTTTTCATCACAGGAACAATATTCGATACCCAATCTGTTAGAGGAACGGGGTAAATGAAACCAGCATGGAGGTGTTTTTCAACTTCTGCCTTGATGGCAACGACTTTCTTGGGGTGCACCTGCCTTAGCCGTTGTCATACCGGTTTGACATCTAGATACATGTTAATTTCGTGTTCAACTATGCTCGAGTCGATACCTGGCATTTCGTCATATGACCAAGCAAAGACATCTCTAAACTCGCAAAAGTGAGTACTATATATTTCCAGTTCAGAAGAAGAACAAGATTTGCCAACATGAATGTTCTCTACAACATATGTTTTGGTCGCGATGTTTATGGCAATAGTCTCTTCGATATTAGATAGGTTTCTCTCAAAATCCACTGTGTTTATAGTATTCGTCAGAAAGTCAAATACTGAGGGATTGTGTAGGTCGTCGGAATTATCTTCTTTCCAAGTCGGAAGATGGGAACGATGGTGGTGATCTTCCCATGGTGCCCCATCAATCATCATTGATTTTATGATTCCTTCGTCTGTAAGGTGTACTTGCGACCAAGGATCTAAAGAGGTGCCATATTCCTTAGACCTATCTATCCAAACGCTTGACGAGCGTCGATGCCGGTTTTCCTCCCATGCTGAGAACATTGATTGCTATAATATTTTCCAGCGAGGTTAGAGGCAAAACCTACGAATGATCCATTTTATCATCATTTTCTAACATCTTTTGAATGGAAGATATTATATTGCAGGTTCCTACATTAGCCACTTTTGCCAGATTGGTAGGAGGCGGTAGGGTAAAAGTTCCCATTAACGTAGGGTCTTTTAGTAGGTCTACTCCGATATTATGAAGCATGCTAGGGTTTCCATGGATCATTGGAATGCTTCCCGTAACTTGTGAACTGTTGGGGAGAAAAGTTTTTTGGTTGATGATTGTAATTCCTCTTTGGGAAGGAAATGAAATTTTCCTAAAGTAGGTCGACACAACAGCTGCCATGGCATATATCCAGGGTCTTCCCAGTAGGATGTTGTAATCAAGATTCTCATCGATGACTTCAATATCGATTTCTACTATTTTTCCCCCCAGTTCTACTTGCAAGTTACTTAGTATCCCATACGGGGTGTACGTTCATCCATCAAATGCTTTTAATGTTGTTGATGATTGTGACAAAGACAGAGACACCAGAGTTTTCCATCAACTCATCGACATGATACATGTTGATGCCCCCTCATCAATAATTGTTCTCTGAACACTTTTATTGAGGGCTTTCACTTGAATGAGGAAAGCTAGTTGAGCTGGTAACTGAGGGTCGTATCCTTTATGATTAAAAGATACAAGATTGGAATCCGTTGGGTCGATCCCACCTATTGCTGATAATAAAGCCTGCTTTTACGAGGGACAATTTTGCAGCACCTCAAGAGTTGACATCGCAGATGGCGATTGGGCTAAATCCTCCACTATATTATAGTCTTTTGCTGCTCGGGCACAAGGATTAAATGTCGATTTGTGTAGTACTCCCTTTGGCGGTTTTATTGTTAATTCAGGAATGATGGGTGGCACAACTTCTGTTGAAGTCGTTGTAGAACTACTAGGTTGATCATTATCCTTGTTGTTCAACATCTATGGATTCCCGTAATCTTTACTCCTTGTCGTTATAAGAGTATCATTCAGTTGCTTCGAGACTGACAACATTAGTACTTAGGATGGGGAAGAATTTTTTCTAGCAACCAGATTTGTTCCTGGGTTTGGAAATGGATCCGTCAGTACAGCCAAGGTTTTTGAACTTTTGAAGAATTTTCTAAGTTCTTCTTTATATGGACATTCTTGGGTCCAATTATCCTCGTCACATTTACTGCATGTATTTTTGGGTTTCGCATTCCTAGAAGGGTTTGCAGAAGGTTTCCTAGGAGATGAGTCTCCCTAGTTTTTCTTCTTCCCTTGTTTTTTCTTCTGGCCTCCTAGCTACTTGGTTTCTTTGCCTTTGTCTATTGACACATCATTTACTTCCGAGGCTAGAAGTTCCTCATTTGCATTTTGAATCGAAACCATGCAGGCCTTTTTGGCTGTGGCCTTTGTGGTTTTAGTGCTTTTCGTGCCTATCACACCATCGCTGGCATGAGAGTCTTTGTTTGATTTAGGAGGCAGAGGAACAGAGGATTTTGGTCTAGGAGTGTCAGGGATTTTATCGTAGAGCATGCCTGACTGAGTATAGATCAAGTCTACATATTTTGCATGAGAAATAACTTGCTCTTCAGTGACGACTCCGCCCTTTGCCACATCTTCTGTAATAGCAGGTAACAGTGACTTAATAAACCATTCAGCCAATTGCTGATCAGGAACATATGTTTTTACAATTCTACGACGACGCCGCCACTCATCAATATGATCGGATATGCGAGTGGCTATCATTTGTTTGAAATTGGTAAGCATCTCAGTTCCTATTTCGTACCTAATAGGTAACTGAAAATGGGTTAAAAAGGTTGTGCCTAGGGTACTAAAGTTATCAAACGAAGCTCTAGGCAGTTCGATATACCACTTTGCTGCCGGACCAGTTAACGTGTGCTGAAAGAGGCGAAGTTGAATCGAATCATCATTGAGAGTGTTTGACAAACACCATAGATGAAAGGTCATCACATGATTCAATGTGTCTTCGCCCGGATTTCCATTAAATTTAGGAATATCTGACGGAAGTTTGTGTGGAATCGCTGGCCACCAAGGGGCGTAGGCAATTGGATCGTTCGTTAGTTGACTTAGATCCGGTAATTCTAGAGTTGCCACGAAGGGCAACTGTTGATTTAGGCTTGGTTGAGCATCCCCAGGATAAGATGGAATCGTTTGAGCAGTCGGTCTTTGCATACCAGCATAATGCATTCGATGTTGGTAACTTTGGTAAGGTTGATGGGCATAAGCATTATGATATGGTTGATACTGCTGCCCATTACTTGCAAAGACTTGTTTCTCATACCCTTGGTAAGCTTGCTGGAATTGCGGTTGTTGGTATTGCACCAACCATGGTTGTGAAGCCATGGACTATTGTCCAACGCTAACTGTTGGACCAAGATGGTGGTTGGCATTCCCCATTTAAACTTGTGCCATTCCACTAGTGGGTGATTGTGGTTGTGTCGGAGGTACAAGAGATTGTTGTATTGCAACCTGCGAAACTTGAGGTTGGCATACAATTGGTGACGCTTGTACTTGCGATACTACCACAATAGCCGGTGTAGTGGGAATGTTTGTCATAGGTAAACCTTGTTGTATTGAGCATACAACTCTTGGTTGTTTAGAAAGGACTAGTACCCAACCGCTAGTTGTGATTCCAGCATAACCCAAATTTTGTTGCGAACTCACGCATGCTTGTCCTTCTGGGGAAGACAATGAGAGGGTATATGGCCCTCCATACGACAATAATCCAGTGCTCAAAGGAATAATTTGTCTTTGGGGACCAATTTGCCCAAATTGACCTTGTGATGGATCAATTTGTCGAGACTCAACATAAGAGATTCCAGAAATAATTCCAGATGAACAAACGGGAACAGTCCATACTGTTGAAATAGTCCTAGGATGGACTCCATCCAGCGATTGAAAACTGGTTGGGATAGATGGCACACCGACGAACATTGTCAGAATAGCAGAAGGAGATTCCGCTGTTGCTGTGTCGGGTGACACAGTCCTTGATGTTGACGGTTGTTCAGACATATTAAGTCTATCCAAAAGATTCCTCACCGATTCTTCAGGAACTTTTGAGGGTGGGTGAATATTCTCTGATGAAGAAGGATATAGGGTGATCTCAGCCCCAAGTTGTGTTGGAGTGCTAGATGGAGGATCTTCCACAATCTCTTCTATGGTAATCAATCCAGGAGGAAGAGGCAGACTGTCAGGTCCGTAAAATATTTCTGGTGCCGAAGAAGATGTAAGTCCTGTAGCAGCAGACGGTTGGGCAGTAACACCTTCTGAATCGGCTGTAGACGAAGCTAGTTCAGGAATAGAAGTGTTAACCATAAAACTAGGATCAGTTGTAATGTCCTTTTGCTGTTGGGGAATTTCTTTTGTAGGGGCAGGGATTCTAGAAATGTTCGGAGTAATCGGAGTCTCTGAGGATGTTGGAGTGCTTGCTTCAACCAACCTAGGGGAATTTGATCTGGTTAAACGAGTTCGCTTCGTCCAGAATGGCTTCACTTCCGGAGTCAACGATGGTTGACTCGTAAGTCTCCGTGAACGACGGGTTTTTGATTGACTTTCTTCAACGATTTCGGATTACTTGATCAACTCAAAATAAAGGGAAAAATGTTTTTCGAATTAAATGAATTTTAGACGCATTGACACAACTTGTTTTTTCAATTTTAAAGAGTCGAGAGAAAACAAAAGATGACTCTAGTCGCCTTCAATTTTTATTGAGCTTGAAGTGAAAAGCGCTCAGAGGACCGTTTCCTTTAAGGAGTCTGAAAAGGAGAAAAATGGACTTCTTTGGAGATCTAGGTAGAGAGGATTACCAAACCAATCGTAAAACTACAGAATACTTTTTACGGTATGACAGTCAATCTTCCCGAATGCTGTGTTCGGTGCATTACGATCGATATGGCGGTAGACATGACTTCCTAAGGATAAAGGATGCAGCCTATTGTGGTCTCCCAATATATACATGACGGTACATGGGAGCACAAGTCCGTACTGGCACTTGCCATCTCAGAGTGGAGGAATCACCCAACAAGCACTGAAAGAAACAGTTACCAGGCTTTATGACACTGGAATACGTCTCTAGCCTAGACCTCTAGATGTTGTGCGTTAAGTTCTCTAGATGTTGTGCGTTAAGTTCCAAAGCATTGTTAGATTCATTGGATTTATTTTAAGTTGATCTTGCTTAATAGTTTGCCTTTCAGGTTCACCACGTGATGTATGTAGAATTCCTAAATGTAGTCTAAGATGATAAACAGACGTTTTATCTTCTTTCAGCAATGAAAATCCTAGCTACTAAAGGGAAGAAAGTCAAGCATCTTTTCTTCATAGATCACAGAGCACACGCTAATATGCACAGTCCTAAATCAAGCCAAGCATTCAATATGCAAATGCACATGCATGTATTGATTTTCAGCTCTCTTAATGCGTAAATGATGCTAAGAAAGCTATGTGCAAAACTTAATTACTTTTAAAGCGACTGTGCTCAACAAGATTCTTTTTTCAAAACAAAGTGAAAGCAAGAGAGACACTTTGTGATTTTGAAATGGAAATTGCTTTTCGACACTTTAAAACTAGTAATTCAAGCCCTATGCAATAGTAGCTGTATAATCAACTATCTAAAACAATGGAATTTCTTTCTAAAACTAAAAACGACAGTTATGACACTTTCAGATCTAGAGACGATAGTTCGACTATGCTACTTTTTGCACAAGAGAACTAAAACGATGCACAATACATAAAAAACGTTTATAGTTATTTGCACTAAGGAGGCAGAATAATGCAAGAGAAGGGGGTATTCACAGAAGCACACTGATTATAGACAGAAAAAACTCTTGAATAAGACTGAAAACAGTGAGAAAAATCCACAGTCGGAGGGTAAAATCAATCCTCCCTGACCATCGCACCTGTTACACAGTGAACTCAGTATGCAGCGCACCTAATCCATTCAGGAAGTGCGATGCATATAGGTTTCCTTGAAGGTAGGGTTCGATGGTTACAATGCGAGACTTTGAATGATATTTCACTCACAGTTTGCAGTTTAGTTCAGGTGTTTAAGCTGAATAAGTATAGATCAATGTATGTAAAACACAGGGGTGATCTAAGAGGTTACTAGAGCCACCATTCAGGGAAATTAGATTGCTTGCAGATCTATTGTTTAATTCATAAAAAAACACGGAGATTGACTGAAGCAGCATTGATCTACTTTGCATTTGTATGAAAAATGTAGTTCGAAGGCTAGTTGGCTTGACTTCAGGCTCCGTCTGTATGTTTATAAAAGAAACAAGGATATATAGGCTAATCAGTAATCTAGTCGCTCCCCAGTGGAGTCGTCATTTTGTTATACGGGAATAGTGTCCACACGGATGCTGCTATTCCCACTAAGATGGGTGGCTATCTTAGAAAAAACAATCGAAGTCTACTATTGATTCCTTTTATGAAAATAGATGAGAGGAGAACCAAGAGGGCCAACCTGAGTCTTGCGCTCGATTTCCTCTCCTTCTTGATAGAGTTTTGCCGCTTGCTCTTTGTCTGCTTAGCTTCAAAAGGACCTGTAGAATCACAACAACATACTACTATGCAAGAAACAAGGATCTAAGTTCATAAATAATGCAAGATTAGATGTGCATTAACCATATACAGGCATATATAAACAAGTACACGAGAATATGGAAGGAAACAAGAATAGCTTTATTCAGATGAAAAGTAGCAAAAATATTATAACCATGTGCTCTGACCCAGCATCATATTCTAGCTAAGAAGCCCTTCTTCACCTCAAGAAAAGAAAAATCACCCAACATTGTGAATGTACACCAGAATACCAACACCACTTCTCTATAAGTTACAAAACTCCAACCCCTGGATCTCTGTGATGAGGGATCCATATATAGATGATTACAGAGAGGTGAGTCATCTTTTGGGATCTTGATTAGTGTCCTCTCTTTGATATTTCTTGCTTCCACTTGGAGAATGATGATCTCTTACTCACCCCTGGTCAAAAATGGAGTGGTAAGTGTCAGAGGGGAATCTTCTAGAAGATTCCACGATCTTCCACCTCGTATTTTTGTCCCTGCCATTTGTCCATTCCCGACCATCGCACCCTACAGAGGAGAAAAACAATATGCATCACACCCTGTACATTGGGAAGGTGATATGCATCGCATGCTCTGCATTGAGCTTTCAGTATGGTCCAATTTTGACTATTTATGAGTAGTTTTTAGTGGAGAAATTCTGGGAGATGATGTAATCAGTTGACCTTGTTCCTTTAGGTAGTGAAGCAACAATTTTAGGGACTTAAGAGCCCTTAGTTTACGGACATTTGTGATTGGGATTGAACTGCCCAAAAATGTCTATAACAATGGGACATGCCCTCTTCCTCTTCTTGTGTCTTGGGACACTGTTTAGCAGATAACCTCACACCTACAAGAATAGGAACCTTCACCGATTTAATATCTTGCATATTAAACCTCTGTAGTATTGTCTCGACATACTTCCTTTGGTTTAACCAGAGCTTCCTCTTTGCTCGATCTATTTTAATTTCCATGCCCAAAATATAGTTTGCAGCACCAAGATCTTTCATGTTGAATTTGGAGGACAATT
>APFE030964386.1:8694-23719 GCA_000404065.3 Pinus taeda | reverse complement strand
GTATATACATGGGTGCAACATTAAGTTAGCAATTTATTCCAAGTGTTAAAGGATGTAAGGAGGGTAAATCTGTTGAAATTTTTTAGAGGAGCAAGAGTCATTGTTTGATTTGAAGTCTTAGTGAATTAAATGTGTTATTGCCAGCAAAACCTTGTGCATAAAAAATAATTCGTTTTCCTCACGCAGTCACCAAACAAGGTCCTGAAGAACCGTGATTTTCTCCTAAATGGTTACGAATCCAATGAAACAGTTTATGGGTTTTTAAATTCATCTTGTTCCAAAAAAAACTCATGTCCTAGTTTTTTCAAACTCACTCTGGTTTGCTCAGCAAATTCGTTTTAAAATCGAGTGTCAAGATAGTTATGTTTTCTGCAAAAAATCAATTTCGGATTTCTCCTAAACGATTGCAAACTCTAGTAAATCGCTCATGAGTTACCTAATTGCTCCCGTTCCAAAGAAAACTCATGTCTCAGTTTTGTCTATTTTGCCTTCGTTTGCTTGGAATTTGTGTTTTTTTAGAAATGTTTCGGTGATTTTTGATTTGCAGGTTTTGAAGGTTGAGCTTGTGGTTGTGTGGATGTCTTCCAGCAAAAGAAAAGGGAAGATATAACTATATCAATCATCCTATAGACAATTCTGGGGGACTTGAAATCTGGAATGAGATAAAAGATGAGAGGATCTGAAATAAGGATTTTTGCACATGGATTTGCAAGTCTTTTAGTAGCTAAATAATTTTTATGATATACTATCAAAACAATTTCTTTTTCTAATCCTCCAGGTCACATGAAGTGTAGAAGTAGAGCATACTTGAGAGATTTATGTTGTTAGAATAGTCAAGATTTTATCAATCGATTCCTCTGTAAATTTTTCAAAAATAAAATGAAAAGGCTTGATCTCATACCTTAAATTATCGTTCATGATCTTCGCTTGTGCTCCTTGTTCTCAACCATTTCTTTTATTGAAAATTTTTCCTACCAAAGGTTAGTGGATGGGTGGTTCTTACTACACCATAAAACATCAAATTTATCCTAAAAGCTATAAAAAAAAAAAAATTTCTTATCTATCTAAAAATTATTTTTTCTTAAAGTATATACATGCTTCCAATGAATCCATTTACGAATTAGAATTTTTGAAATGCTCCTATCCAAACTTGAAAAATGTACCTAATTTTTTGTAAGGATATGCAAAATTAACTTGACCTTTTGATTTTCCGTAAGGACCTCTTGAAGAATTGATGAATATTGTGGCGAACCACTTTTTGATATCATTCCTCAATGTAGTCTTTGGGCTGCATTCTAGACCCTTTGTCCATAAATGGTTAGTAAAAACAAAAACAAATAAAATACACTCTAAACTGAAATCTAGTTCCTATGCACACTTCCCTAGTAGTGGCGCCAAAATGTTGAGGAAAATTAATTACCTATCATTTAATTGTCAACCAGGGGGTTTCGCAAAACTTGCGAAGCATGCGTGCACTTTAAATGCTAGAAATTAACTTTCAATTTAGATCAATCCAACTACGAAATATTAATCTATCACACTTGCATGAGTTGAAATCTTGATCTACCACACTTGCATAAATTGAAATCTTGATCTATCACACTTGCAGGAAACAAAATCTTAATCTACCACACTTGCAGGAATGAAATTGCATGAAATTAAATCTACTCTAAGGGATCATGTGTGCATTAACAAATTAGGATCCTATGAAATGAATAATCAAAACCACATGATATGAAATGAAATAAAAAACAATAATTCTTAACCTATAGATATGAAAGCAAATAAAAACAATCACTCTTAACCTCTCACACAGGAAAAAATATGAAAGAAATAAATCTTAATCTATGAAATCAATAAACTTAATCTATGAAAAACAATAAATCTCACACATTATAGATGGTCAATCCAAAAGCATGAGGGATGGAAAGTTGAGAGGCTCAAAATACAAGCATAACCATATCAAAGTGAACATCACTCATGAGTATGGTGCCAAATCCAAATTCTATATTCAAAACAAGAGCATCTCCCCAACTTTTCACATCTCCATGATAGGAGAAAACTTCCCCTATTTATACAAAAAGATGAGAAGTTATCTCATTAATGAGAGTCCATGAATCTCTCCCTATATCTATAGAGTTACAATCAAAATAGGAAATGATAAGACAATGTCTTCTTAGAGTTTCAATACAAATAGGAAATTATAAGACACATATCCTCATGATCCCATGATCTTCTCCACTTAATTTCGAATTTGTTTTTGGGCGGCCACATAAGGGTCTTTTAGAAGCTTCCTTTTGACCTACACATGTCAACAATCTCATCCCACTTGTTAGGTATAAGCATATGCACATTATTTTCTAATTTTTAACCATAAATTCACTTTAAAAAGCTAAGAATTAATCAAATTTGGAAAAACATAAATGTGACCCAATAATGATAATGGTAAGGTAAATGTAATGAAATAGAGGTGAATTGAATGTGACAATATGGAAATATAAGTGAAAATATAATGGAAGTGAATGACAATTTCAAGGCCCAACAAGGGCCGACTATCCAAATTCAGTAGGACACTCCCCCTGTGGGAATGCAGATCTCAGATGGATTAGGAGGATCTAAAATAATTAACATAAACTACTACTAAGTCATAAGTACACAAGTAGGTTATCAAGAAAATTTCTAGAGGTCATAACAAATGGGAAGAAGAAATGGATGTCGTCCTTTATCAATTCATGTCGAAAAAATGAAAACTAAATGTTTGAACTAGTTATATAATTAGAAACATCAGGTACCATATTATGAAAACATATTTGTGATGATAAAATTTATCGAGACGAAGCATTTTGTGTCTATGATTAATGAATTAATGTTATATGTTAATGAATGATTGTTATATGTTTCTTTATGTACAAAACCACATATGTTTTCCTATATTTTTTTGTGTTTCTAGTGTTTATGCATGAACCTTAATGTGTTGCATTCAACTATTTTCTTGTAGATAGATTGGGTATTGTGGAATTGAGAGTGATGTGAAGGGGGGGGGAGGTCCATAAGAGCTTCCACCTAAACGTAGTTGGCTAGGTTCACTAGAGAATAAATTAGGATTTGAGTAATCTTGGAGCAACCCTCCCTCAATCCAACAGAGCAACAACAAAGTTAATGTTGACTTCGCCATTGCTCTGTCAAATCAAGGGAGGCTTGCTCCAAGATTAGACTACTCCAATAAATTATTATCAAATCCAATAGGATCTCTTTTAGGTATTCATGCACTCAATTCTTTTTAATTATCATTTAATCATAATAATATTTGTTCATTTATTTTATTGTTTTATTGAATCTTCTGCATCAAACTTTAGTGATCAAAGCATTATTCTTTTTGTGAGGGCCAAGGAGGAGTTGGAATAAGAAGCTAGGAGAACTTCAATTGGGACTTAAGGTAAAAAAAGGTTGGTTGATGTAATGTGTCCCCTTCATTATCTTGTGTATTCGTCTTTTATGGGAAAAAATGGTAGATCTAATATTCCTTGAGTAGATTAGGTTAGACCTAATAGTAGTCAATATTCCTATTTCTTTAAATATTTTTATATTGGTGTTCTTGTTCTTTTGTGTTTAGGAAGAAAGTGCTAGGAGTTGGAGTTGGATCTTTCGGGTTATATCAACTAGGATTATGCAAGGATAGCTACAGAATAAAGGGTATGGGCCATATTCTCAATTCCATTATCATGTATTAGGATTGATTGCATTTAATATAGTGGAAAATTGCCTTGTATTTTATCCCACATTTTGTCTTGGAAGGATCTAGTGTTTCTTCATTAGATTTCAAAAATCGTTTGCTCTTATATTCAATGCACTAGTCACACATTACAAATCCACTAGTCACACCTTATTTCCAATATTTATGCAGAAGCATCCAGCTAAATATTATCATTGTATTCTAGTAGAAATAGGGGCCTTGTATTTCAAGGAAGTTGATTTCCTAAGTATTGGATTTATGGAATTATTTAATGTTTTGAGTGATTTTAATGAGAGTAGGAATTAATTGAATATTGTGAGGCTTTATAGTAAATGTTCTTGAATGTAGGAGAACATGAGAGATTTAGGATAGCTGGGAGATTGAGGGATTGAGAATTGATTGTAAATCTTAGTTTAGGAGTCAGCTCATGAATCTAGGGATTAGAGAGGAGTTTTAGGAACAAGAAGGAGATTTTAGGATTTTATTGAGGGATTCAAGGATCTAAACCAGAAAGTGGTTTTAGAACCCCATTGTATAAATGTAAGCCTAGAAGGCATGAACAGAGGTTAGAGAGGTTGAATAGGACATAGGGAGCAGATTGGAGTGTTGTAAGCCTACGGACAGAGTTGGAATAAAGGCCATTGATATTAAAAAGTCAGGCCAGTGAGACAGAAAGTCCCATCTTGTAATTATGGGTTGATTTACATATATGCATAGAGATTAATTTCCAATGTATTAGTGGGTGTTTCGATGTATTGATTAATAGATTGAGTTATCAGAGAACAGCATAATATATGTATTCGTGCAGGAAAATCCAATGAATTCAAAGAATAGGGAAAAACAGAAGAATGTAATGGACCTTTGAATCCATATGAGGGATCAAAGCAGAGCTTTGGAGGGATTGTGATTGAAGAAAAGCGTGGAAACGAGTTCGAGAGTAAATGGAACAGTGGAAGAGGGAAGAAAGCAGAACCTGTGAAAAAACTCGAGAACACATTAACACTGGAAAACAACGCAAATCACAAGTGAATAAAATAATGGAGAACTGAAACATGATACGCAGTAGCCGTCAGATCTTAAATATCAATGGCCAAGATTGAATCGCACGGGTGGATTAATCGGGATCGCAATACAACTTTCATGTGATATGTGATGGACCCGAAAACCCATCAAACATAACATAGGAACCATATTGGGTTTGTAATATATATCGGGTCGGGAATTTTAAGCAGAGGAATTAAGCGCAATGGTTTGGCGATCGCAATCGGGCAATTGATCGTCGACCGTCGGATCATGAATCTGATTGACGATCACAATTAAATCGGTCATCGCTTATCGGAGCCTCTCGGTTGATATCGGAACCATGCGACTGTGACTATGTGATGAAGCGACAGTGGTCGGATCCTGAGTCCAGATCGATGGCCTTAATGCGATCGGTGATTGCATGTTGGTAAGGCCAAAGAACTGCGGCAATGGAATGTGCAATTGTGATAGAGCCATAGGAATATCGCTGAAAAGATAAACGACAATCGGAGGTGTTGATAGTTGGATGTTAGCATCGGAGCATTGTCATGAGGCGATAAGGGTAGACCCACCGATATTTATAGAGGTGGGTCTATAATGTTTGAAGTCTGCTATAATGTTCCGGAATGGGGTTTTCATAGTTTTCTCGTGTATTCTTAGTAAAGTGTTGCATTGCCGAAGGGTCTTAGCATCGATAGAAGGAATAAGAGGGAAGACTTTAATTCAATATTATATAAAGGTTTGAGGGTTGTGAAAAGCTCCGATAGGAGGTCTGGCGGGGTGATTGAGTTTTGAAACAATAGAACTGTAAAAAGGGGGCCTTAACCATCTTTGGATTCGAATTTTTGTCCTGGTGGGTTAAAAAAATTCCTAGGAAATGTATTTATGCATGAGCAGGCATATTGTGGGTATATGCAGGTGGACCCTGCATCATTTTGGTATCAGATCTGAATTATAAATGAACCATTTGGTATAAGGCAGAACAAAGCAATTATGAATGAAAGTTTCTTGGAAGAATTTAGAACCAAGAGATGTGTATGCAGGAAAGGGAGATCAGATTCTAATCTTACAGTCAATCAACCATAGTACAGCCGGGAGAATGGAGAAGAACAATTAAGTTCTTAGAGGCAGGTAATGTAGAATTAAGCAGAGATTGCAGAGACAGAAATAATCCACAGTGATGTTTGGAGAATGGAGATTCACTCGGATGTGAATAATGAAAGGAGAATCGTGCAGGTATTGTGATTGTTTAATTATGATTTGAATTTTGCTGAAAAAGAAATAGATTGAGGATTAATGGTTGCAGCAATGAAGCATCTCAACAAAGGAGATCAAACCTTAAGGGACAGTGATGAAAGAAGTTAATGATTTCTGAGTGGAAGAAAACTCAGCAAAGCAGGAATTGTTGCTGATAGTTAAGCTTTCCCCAGATAAAGTCGGAAGATTGGAAGAAAGGATCAGCTTCTAAAATTTGATTGACAGTAGTTGAATATCGAGAATTGTGCATTGGAAGCATAAAGATTTTCTTAAATAGATTTGCAAGAATGGTGAGATTCTGAAGGCAGTGGAAGGTATGCAATTTTGTCTAATGGGTAGCAGATATTGAATGAGTGGAATTTTAGAGTAAGATTATAGTAGTTAAACTGTAAGAGGGTTGTTTGTAAGTTTTTGAAGTAACAGAGGTTGAAGATACAACTGAAAGCTAGTGGAAAGTACAGTCCATTCAAAAGTGCAGGTGAATGGGAGGACAAGATCAAGCAAAGATCTTGAAGGTAAGATGATATGGTTTATTTTAATTGGATTGAAGATTAGAAGATTGTAGTCTTTGCACTGAAGCAGAAATATTATTGCAACTCCAAAGAAAAACAATTCCACAAGAGGATGTGGTAAAATTTCTATGAGATAAAGGAAGTTGGTGAAAGTTTCTAAGTGAAAGCAGAAATGTGGGAGAACCTTGAGGAAATCCAATAGATTTTGGATAAGGAGGATAGTGGTGTTCTTGGAAAGTACAAATGAGTTGAAGCCCAGAAAGAGCAAAGAGAACTGCTCAAAGGAGGTTCCAGAGATAGAGAACCCATTGCTTGCCAAAAGACTGACTAAGGAGAGCTTGGTGAGGTAAGTGGCAGTAGGACAGGACTTGTTTTTGAAGAGGCTTTAGTGCAACTCATAGTAAAGTGAGTGAGGAACTCATAGAGATGGAGAGGATGATGACTAGTGATAGGCATAACAGAGGTTCTGAAAGAGACCACAGCAAAGGACAAAAGGAGAAGGATGCCAAGGCAAATGGCATACAAAGACATTTAAGCAAGGAGGAATATGAGAGGGAGAAGGTTGAGATAGCAGTTTAGCTTGAGGTGTTAATGGAGATGTTGCAAAGAAATGAAGCAGACTAGAAACATGGTTATGTCATGAGGAAGAAAGTGAAGTGGCAGAGGCTACAAGAGAAGAGGAATCGGCTGGTGAATATGTAGTTGATGAAGGAACTAAGGGAACTTGAACAAGTTATAGATGCCAAATAGAGGATAGAGAAGCTCGAAAGAGTTGAGCTACAACAAAAGGAAGAGGTTGAATAAGATGTTGAAGTTTCGATATGTGAACCAGAAAGTGGACCAATACTTTTGAAAGTGATGAAGATCCAAAAGAGTTGAATCATATGAATGATTCAAAGCAGTCAGAAGACTTGATGACTGAAGCATCAAATAAGACCATAAGGTCCTGTGATTTTAAAACTAATTATTTGTGTATGATTGCAGGTTTCGAAGAAGATAGATAGTCTTTTAAAGCTGTCAAATATGTGAAATAATACCTTCCAGAAGATGAAAGCTTTGGAGCGGAATATGAAAAAGAGGCTGGGAAAGAATCAGTTCACTACAGTGGACAAATGCTGGAAGACATCATTGAAATAGATGATGAGAAGAGGAGACTAGCTGACAGTCTCAAGAGTTCTTTGAGTTTGGATTAGCATACTGATATGCTGACAGAAGGAGAGAAATCAGTGCAACACACTGAAGTGTTGCTAAAGGGAAAAGAGGTATAGAGGCCTTATATTTTTTATTATAATGATTGTCTTATAATTGAATATGTTGTTGCAGAATCTGGAACATATATGACACAGGTGGATAGCCAAATGGGAGAAGAAGAGGGAGAACATATACTGAAATATGTTAAGAAAGATTTAGGAAAGGAAGAATGACCATGTGATAATGAGACAATAAAAAATGAGGAAATGGAAGATTATGTAAAATTTCCAAAGTTCACTCCAAGTAAAATCATTGAGTTATATAGAGAATTAGACTTTCAAAGGAGGAAGTTGGAAGAGAAGAGGATGAATGTTCAGGATATATTGCTGAAGAAGGATGAAAAAATAGTTGTCATCAATAATAATCAAGAAGAGGTTGACATATGCAGAAAATAGAGGTAAGAAATTATTCTGAAAGACGATGTAGCAGGAACAAAAAAGGAGCAAAATAGAAGTAATAAGAAGTTAAAGATAAAAAGGAAGCGATCAGAACAAGTGAAGAACAAGCAAGAATGAGAATTCAGCAATCAAGAGATAACAACAATCAGCAGACAGAGGATATATTGGACAGAGAGATTGAGATGATAAGAAGATTAATGATGAAATTATCTCAGAGAAAGACAGCTTCAAGAAAGAAAAGGAGTGACAACAAGAGGAAAACAGTAGCAGCCTTCGAGAGCAGGGTAAGTGGAGCATTACATCATAAAATATGGAGACCTGGAGAACAACAACAGACAACAGCAGCAATAGAGCAATTGACAAGCAAGGACAGATTACAAAATAAAGTTTGGGATCCAGGAGGAAACAATTATCTAGACTTATGACCAGGTAGTCATAAATTTTCTTACATGGGGAGTCTGATGTAGGAGCATCCAGCTCAATATTATCATTGTATTCTAGTAGAAATAGGGGCCTTGTATTTCAAGGAAGTTGGTTTCCTAAGTATTGGATTTATGTAATTATTTAATGTTTTGAGTGATTTTAATGAGAGTAGAATTAATTGAATATTGTGAGGCTTTATTGTAAATGTTCTCGAATGTAGGAGAACATGAGATATTTAGGATAGTTGAGAGATTGATGGATTGAGAATTGATTGTAAATCTTAGTTTAGGAGTCAATTCATGAATGTAGGGATTAGAGAGGAGTTTTAGGAACAAGAAGGAGATTTTAGGATTTTTTTGAGGGATTCATGGATCTAAACCAGAAAGTGGTTTTAGAACCTCATTGTATAAATGTAAGCCTAGAAGGCATGAATAGAGGTTAGAGAGGTTGAATAGGAAATAGAAAGCAAATTGGAGTGTTGTAAGCCTACAGACAAAGTTGGAATAAACACCACTGATATTAGAAAATCAGGCCAGTGAGACAGAAAGTCCCATCTTGTAATTATGGGTTGATTTACATATATGCATAGAGATTAATTTCCAATGTATTAGTGTGTGTTTCAACGTATTTATTGATATATTGAGTTATCAGAGAACGGCATAATATATGTATTCGTGCAGGAAAATCCAGTGAACGCAAAGAAGAGGGCGAAATAGAAGAATGTAATGGACCTTTGAATCCATCTGAGGGATCAAAGTAGAGCTTTGGAGGGATTGTGATTGAAGAAAAGCACGGAAATGAGTTCGAGAGTAAATGGAACAGTGGAAGAGGGAAGAAAGCGGAACCTGTGAAGAAACTCGAGAACACATTAACACTAGAAAACAATGCAAATCACAAGTGAATAAAATAACAAAGAACTGAAATGTGATACACAGTAGCTGTCAGATCTTGAAGATCGACGGCCTAGATTGAATCGTGCGGGTGGATTAATCGGGATCGCAATACAACTTTCATGCGATATGTGACGAACCCAAAAACCCATCAAACATAACATAGGAACCATATTGGGTCCGTAATATATATCGGGTCGGGACTTTTAACCAAAGGAATTAAGTGCAATGGTTCGGCGATTGCAATCAGGTGATTGATCGTTGACCATCGGATCGTGAATCTGATCGACGGTCGTGATTAAATCGGCCATTGCTTATCGGAGTCTCTCGGTTGATATCAGAACCGGCCCTTGTAACAATGTGACTATGACTATGCGATGAAGCGACAGTTGTCAGATCCTGAGTCTAGATTGACGGCCCTAATGCAATCGGTGATCACATGTCAGTAAGGCCAAAGGACTATGGCAATGGAATGTGCAATTGTGATAGAGTGATAGCGATATCACTAAAAAGATAAATGGTGATCGGAGATGTCGGCATCAGAGCATTGATGTAGGGTGATAAGGGTAGACCCACCGACATTTATAGATGTAGGTATATAATGTTTGAAGCCCGCTATGAGGTTTTGGAATGAGGTTTTCACAGTTTTCTCATGTATTCTTGGTAAAGTGTTGCATTGTTAAAGGGTCTTAGCATCGATAGAAGGAATAAGAGGGAAGACTTTAATTTAGTCTGATATAAAGCTTTGAGGGTTGTGAAAAGCTCTGATAGGAGGTCTAGCGGGGTGATTGAGTTCCGAAACAATGGAATTGTAAAAAGGGGGCCTTAACCATCTTTGGATTCGAAGTTTTCACCTGGTGGGTTAAAGAAATTCTTGGGAAATGTATTTATGCATGAGTAGGCATATTGTGGGTATGTGTAGGTGGACCCTACATCAAATATTCAATCCACTAATCGCACCTTATTTCCAATATTCAATCCACTATGTTGAAATTCTAACTGCAGATCAATATAATTATGCAATATAACTAAAGCAAAATACTTAATCTACTTCTACAATCAGACTTGTGGAAGCTTAATCAATTTGAGCAAGATCAAACAGAACACATATAACCAGAAGAGGAAACAATACACATGAAACACAAAAGAATACTCTGGGGAAAGCCTCAGCTAAAAACTTCGTTATTTGTATTATCATACAAGTGGAAATATCTCAAGATTACACACAACTTTAGCTCTCACAACTATCCAACTCTCAGTACAATCCCTCACTGCTACTCATAGACAGAATAGACTGCTCATATGCCTATCCTCTACCCTCCAAGCCTCCTATTTCCTTGCGCATTTTTCCTTGGGTGCTCCAGTTGTAACCTTGTGTGACACTGATCTCACACACTGCTCCAACACATTGTGAAACTGCGCAAATCTCAAGGAATGAATTCCTTCTACATGCAAGAGATTTTCTTATAGGAAAATTCTTGCAACTAATAGTACATTGTCCCTATCTTTAATCTCAACTGGGTCTTTTTCTAAATTGAAATGCATGAGTTATTTATGAGAGAATATTTAGTTATCTAGAGTACACTAGTTACATGCATGCATACATTAACTAATTGAACTCACAATTAGTTCCACAAATTGTTTGGAACTAATTTAACTGGACTTAACTCAGTTAACTGAGCTAACTAATTACAACTCAAATACAACTCATCCTTATCTCCTTAACTAAGGGATAATCTCAATAATTTAAGGAATAACTGTTGCATGACTTCACAAACACTTCTAGCTTGAATTTCTCCAACTAATTAACTGAAGATGAATTAATTAATTATTTTCCAAGCAACTGGTGAGACTAAATTCGAATTTTAATTCTCAATTTTAATTCAAGGACAAATTAAAATTGGAATATTCTTGTTGCCACATTTCAACACTCCCTCTCAACAAGAAAAAGATTATCTACCACCCTGATCCTGTCTCCATGGAACTCGAATTTACACTTTGACAATGTCGTAGTCAAAATGTCTGCATGTTGCTCCTTGGTTGAAATATACTGCAACAACATGATCCTCCTTGCCACACAGTCTCTGAGATGATGATACCGAATGTCAAATGTGCTTGGACCTGTCATGAAATATTGGATTCTCAGAGAGTTTGATACAACTCTGATTATCACAATAGATCACAGTTGGATCCATCCTTTGATCAAACAAACCAAGTAGAATGTTCCACATCCAAATGGCCTCACATGTTGCCTGACTTGCAGCCATGTATTCAGCCTCTGCTGAGTTGAGTGCAATCGACCTCTATTTCCTATTGTACCAAGAAACTGCAGTTGATCCAAGGTTTAAAATTCCTCCTGATATGCTCTTCCGATCTGATTGACTCCCTGCCCAATCTGCATCAGTGAAGCCTTGTAGCTTCACTCCCTCTGTCCGCCTGTACCGTAATCCATATTGAGATGTGCCTCTGAGGTATCTCAAAACATGTTTAGCTTCCTTCCAAAACATCTTGGTAGGTTGAACCATAGCTTGACTCAGCTGGTTCACCGCATAGCATAAATTTGGTCGTGTGTTCACTAAATACATCAGTGAACCCGCAAGCTACCGATACATAATAGCCTCTACTAATTCTCTTGAAGCAGCATCCTCCTTTCTCCAGTTACTTGCTAGAGGAGTCTGCATGGGCTTTCACTTATCCATGTGCAATCTCTTGAGTATCTCATTGGCATACTTGCCTTGAGACACAAACACTTCCCCATCCTTCTACCACACTTCCATGCCAAGGAAGTAGTGCATGAGACCCATGTCTTTCATATCAAATTCCTTGCAAGGTCCTCCTTGCAAGACATGATCAACTGACCATCAGCTGTTAATATGGGATCATCAACATAAAGAACAATGATCAACTACTTACCTTCCACCATGATGTGGCACAAGTTCACATCTGCTTCACTCTTTGTGAAGCCCAACCCTATGAAGTAGTTTTCGATCCTGGTGTACCAAGCATGAGGTGCTTGCTTAAGCCCATACAAAGCTCTCTTGAGTTAGCACACATGCGACTTACGATCAAAGGTCTCAAAACCTTATGGCTGCTCTATGTACACCTCTTCCTCAATCTTGCCATTGAGGAATGCATTCTTCACATTCATCTGATGGATCTTCCAACCCATCTGTGTTGATAGTGCCAACATCAATCTGATAGATGAGTACCTTGCTACAGGAGCAAAAGTCTCATCATAGTCAATCCCCTTGACCTATGAGAAACCACAGGCAACAAATCTTGTCTTATATTTCTCCACACTACCATCAGCAGCTTGCTTTACCTTGTAAAGCCAACGAGAACTCACAATTGACTTGTTCTCCAATCTTGGAACCACATCCCAAACATTGTTCCAAACTATGGATTCATACTTCTCCACCATAGCATCAACCCAAATCGGCTGTTGTACTACTTCCTCAAAGGAAGATGGCTCGGTCTCAACACATTCCCCAACAAGGGCCATGTATCCAGTGTACCTATCAGGTGACCTCCTTTGTCTGCACTAAGAATATGGTTCTCCCACATTCTCTCTCCCATTGAATAACAATCTATCAGCTTCTCTTGTGCGCTTCCATCCCTCTCTGGAAGACTTTGCTTGAGTGGATGTCTCCACTCTTGGAACCTCTGCATGTGGCTGCTCCACATCAATTTGAGGCTCCTCCTCCTTAGGAATCAAAATTTCCTCCATAGCCTGTAGTTGGAGCTCCCTCTCAAGGGAAACTCACATGGCCTTTTGCTCATCAAACTTGAGATCTCTGTGAACCACTGTCCTCTGACTAGTAGGCAAGTACACCTGATAGTTGTGGGGTGTATCAGTGTGCCCCACAAGTATCCCCAACTCTGTTGTCGGCTCAAGTTTCTTCCGGGCATCCTTGGTCACATGGCAATATACTGATTAGCCAAAGATCCTGAAGTGACCCACATCTAGTCTCTTCCCAAAGAAAGCTCCCTCTGGTGTCTTCATACCAAGTATGCGATTGTTACACTAAAATTTGTCACCATGACTATTTGCAGTTAGTATGGCTCCATCAATAATCATACTATCCTCCTTGGCAAGCCTCATACCTCTGCTCTCCATGTCAAACTTCAAGAAAGAGAGAAAGTCATTAAAAAACATGTTTATCTCTGGGTACGCAGTTTCTCTCTACCTTGCCCGCGTGTACGCATCCCAAGTTCATAATACCTGCATACTTGTACGCTCTGTATGTCAAGGGATGGGTGCGTACTCCTGTAAAGGTAAAAAGGCATGAGTTTCATCTTAAAAAAGTTACTTGTGGTCAGATCTAGAGCATTCTACAAGCTTGTTTGACGTGTATTGAGCGCCTCCAGATGGTTCATGTATCCCTATGAAAGAGGAACTTATCCCATCAAGAGAGGAGCTACCCCATCCAAAGAGGGAGTATCCCATTGATGTTGGACCTGAATAACTTCCTCTAGAGTATTATAAATACAGGCATTGGGCCAGAGGAGGGGAGGTTGAAAGCTGAACATTCCAAAGGGTAGATGCTGCTGGAATTAGGACTTCCTTGTAGAAGCTTGTGAGGAGAGATTCCCATCCTTTTCTTGTTTCATTTGGAAGTGGGTGAGCTTATCAAAGTAAAGGAAAACTCTTGCTGGACCCTGGGAGGAACTTGCACAACACCAAGGCTCAGGTTGTAATGGTTTCTTTTGTTTCCTATTAATACAAATAAGTCCATTCTTCTCAACAATTTGTTATTAATGAGTTGTTTCATATACTCCTTGGTCTGTATGTTGAATATGTTTTATTTTATGAGATATTCAGGTGTTATTTAATCGTTTGATTGTTAGTGAATGCAGGTTTCGGAGTGAAGGAGGAGCTCATCCGGATTGACGAGGCTGGACTACTACAATAGCGTTGGACTACAGGTAGGATCTAAACACTTGATTTCTTGTATGGTAAATGCATGTTTAGAGAAAGATTGCTCTTAATTGTCTTGTTTGTCACTAGAAAGTCTTAGGCTTCTAGGGAGGTTGGTTTTGTCCGCAAGATTAACTCTTTCCGCATGACAAATTGGCGACTCCGCTGTGGACTCCATTAATGTGAATGATTTTTCCTTTGTGTGACACTTTGATCTGAAAAGATTCATTTCTTTTTTGGTTTTTGGCTGCTTGATTGTGTATTTGGGTGGGCTAGCTTAGAGTTAAGTTAGATTTTAGTTTTTCTTAGTTTTTCTAGTAGTACGCACCCTCTGAGTTGAGCATAGTGGGTACCTGTACGTACTGCAGCTTTGTACATAGAGCGTGCACGCACCTGTGCAAACAGGCTGCCTGCGTACCCTGTCAAAAATTGAGAAATTCCCATTTTTTCCATTTTCCCTCTTAGATTTTGTCTTTAATTAGTTTTTACTTCCCAGATCCACTGGTTATCTATCAGAGATCTTCACCTGAACTAGTTTCATTAGCATCAAGAGTTTTAGTGAAATTCATAGAAGTTCTAGCCCTAGGGTTTGATTTTTGCATTGGTCCTGTAGTGACTTT
>APFE030964378.1:85949-128780 GCA_000404065.3 Pinus taeda | reverse complement strand
TTAATAAAAAAAATTTAATTGTAAATATATGACATCATGTAAGTGAAATCATAAGTATGGAATTTTCAACATTAAAAAGTAAAATGGTAAAGATGTTATTGGTTTGTTTTATTAATTAAAAGTATATAAAATCATATTAAAAATATTTTGTTGTGTTTTACTAGATTAAAATTAGATTATGTAAAAAGTTAATGTCTTTTATCCTATTTATATAATAACTGGATGTATATAGCAATAAACTTTTCATTATGGAAGACATTATGTCACAATACTGATAAATTTCACAACTAGTAGAAACACCATAAATTATCTGACATGGAAATATTAATAATATTTGGGATCATTAAATTGGTGATAGGTGTAAATTTTGATTTGTATGATCACAAAACCATTTTTAATATAATTTTTCTTGGTCCATCCATCTATTGAACCACCACATCAAGATGCCTTCCTAATTATAGAGTTGAGTTCTTATAAAATTCAAACATTATCAACAAAGAAAAAATCTTCAATTTCTATCCTTAAATCCATTTTTTTAAACTAATAATTTTAAAAACAAATAAATAAATAAATACATTTTTACACTAGAAGTGTCTTTTTTTAAATTGGTCAGGCTAGCTAAGCGTTATCTGCCTTTTTCATCTCCTTTTGAAATCTGTTCATCTGTTGTTTTTCCCATTAAGTGACATTTGTTCAAAAATTTTACACTGAATTTGAGTGTGACTAGGTGAGTAATTTTAGAAAAAACTGGTTGGATGAAGGCGGAATTTTGTGTTTCCTGCATTGCAGATTTGTTGCCATTGGTAGATCGTAATCGTTTCCATTGAAATTGTTGCCAGGGCATGTCAAAGGATTTTGGTTCTATGAACGGCGAGAAAACATAGACAGTTAAGTAAAAAAAACAACGTATAGAGAAATCTTCGAAGCAGTATCGGTTTTTATTCATTTCCGAAGCGAATGCTTGCGATTCCAACCAATATAAATAAGCAGTGAGTTGCACTACTTAATTCGATGTGGCATTTTCATTACAACAGTGATCTCTTCCTTGACCTTGAATGCTGGCTAAAACGTGAACAGTTGAATTGTGATTCCTCATATCTTAAAACCAACCTGACATGAATTCATTGGAACATTAATTATTCTGTGTGGCTCAAGAAACAACTTCGGGGCAATTCGATGATTTGTTTGGATTCGTAAAAGTTCGTAACAGAACTAAGAACACAAATCATTCATCTCAACTGATGGGATTAGTAGATCTTTGTAAACTTGATCTCAATCTTGACAAAATTTATGATTAAGAATATGCAAGAATTTAGAACCAGTTCTTTAGAAGTGGGATGTTGTTGGTTTACTAGCCATTGTCCCAAAAGGTACAAAGGGAGGCCGATAGGATTATAAAATTGGAATTCTTGAATTTTTCTAGAAGAGATGTTGGTTCAAGTATTGTACTCTTTGATCCTTTGTTAATATAGAATCAATAGAATTTTCATCAGTGTAGACTACTTTGATCCAAAACACCCAAATATAAATGAGGAGCACAATTCCTAAGAAGAATAATGATAAGTTGTACTATGACTCCTGAAATACTAGGAGAATAACTCCTGATACCCAAAAGATTGCAATATCAATTGATCATAGACAATTGTGCATGTCAATGATCATAATAATATCATATATTTACACCAAATATATACTAATTCTCAGCGATTAGCAGTGTAGTTCCAGTTCGAAGACTCCTTAAATTCACTGGAGGGCCATAACAATTACCTCCCTTCTAGGAATGCTTCATTCTGAAAGCATAAGATCAAAATTACTCAAAAAAGTATGACAAGGATTGACAGACAAATATAGATGGAGAGTACAGCTCCCAAGAATAATAATAATGATAACTTACAAAACAATTTCTAAGATACTAAGAGAATATAACCCCTAATAAGTTATAACCCAAAAATATCATAATTTTATTAGATAGTATAGAACAGTAAATATGAATTGACTATAATAATCTCCTATATATACTAATTCTCAGCCATTACTCACATAGACCAAATTCCCAAGGATATCTACCCTTTTCTTATACAAGTGACCCTTATATTTGCTAGAAGACCATAACATAGACCCGGCTTAATATATTCTAGTGGTTTAATGATTAACATAAACATTGAGTTTACAAATAATGAAAGCCACGAAATACTAAATGTTTTATCAAACATGTAGGAGAGATATTTCTGTTGCCAAATCAAAACATAATTGGAGGTGACAATGCCAAACAGATAGCAATAAATGGTTTGAAAACTGAGTATAGTTGAATGGAAATGGCATCAAATAGCAAGCATTCAAAATATTTCTCGGAATTCTTATTGCAAGGTCAAACAAAACACATTCAAGCGTGAACCCCTTACAACTACAGTAACTGATTTGGATAATAACAATTAACCTACCACTAAGAAATGTCAAAAACAATTAGGTTGCCTACAAATAGTTAACTAGGCAAATAAGAATCCTTCAAGATCGACAATAAAAATAAAACAAAAATGGCAAAGCCCCTGCTGAACAAGGGCAATTACAAGCAAGTCCTTAATAACGCTGAAACCACAAGTAAATTACAGGGCTCTGGAATTGTTAAAAGATTCTCCAAGGAATTAGAACAACCATTGTACCTATTTATCTTTTTGTAAGTCTATAATGCCTATATTTATTTCGTAAAGGGAACATCCTTGGACACAGAGTCCCAATCTTGAAGGATATCCTCAACATCCTGGACATGGGGAATAATGTCATCTTCAATTGATAGGGTGACAATCGCCAAAGCCTCTCTTAAATTGTGGTATGTATGAACTGTCTTCATCCTTTATTCCCTAAGAGCGTAATTCTTCCCATGTAATTTATGGCAGTCAGAAATCATTCCTCCTTGTGTAAGTCTTGCCATAACTGCTCCTTCCTAGACGCATATCAGTTTTAATAAACTCTCAATCGTGTGTGTCAGTTTCAACTCTTTGGAGAAAAGCAAGGACATAGAATCTAGTCCTGACTTCAAACACCAAAACCCAGTTTTTGTTGGTTGTACTGTGAGAGAATTTAATGAACTATTTCACCCTGTCAACCAGAGGTTTCAATGTGTGACTGACAAAGCAAAAAACACTTTCTGTTTAATAAATTTACTCTCTTATCGTACCAACAATCTTCCAATGCTACAAACAGCAATGATTTTCTCCAATGAGCAGCATGAAAATAACATATACGATACCTTTATATTTTTCCTCTTTGTTTTCTTGATGATAAAGTTTTAAGAATACCGTGAATCTGAAGATACGACTTGCTGCCTCTAGATAGCAGTAAACATGAATAACATCCAAGGACAGGAGCAACAACGAACTCTACCATCAACTTTTTCCTCTTTGTTTTTTTGATAATCAAGTTTTAAAAATTCCTGGAATCTAAAGAGACAACCCGCTGCCTTCAGATTCAATAGCAGTGGTAAGGAACTTCAAATCCGAAGAAATGCTTTGTGTGACATCATCAAATTCTACACCTGGAAGGCCTTTTCTGCAAAATTTTGCAATGAACAACCACAAAATCAGCAACCACACCAATTGGAAAACCACACAAGTATCCAACAGATGCAATATAGTTGTAGTAAACACAATTTATCCAGCACATAAAAAACGCAATGTCACCTTAGCATTCTTAAAGCATCATTTCATCTGTTCATTATACTATTAATCTATTCAACTGTGCAACTTACAAAATGATAATACGATTTCCAAGCATCATAATGGCAATAAAAATACAAACAACTGCAATAATTTAATGGAAAAGTAAAGTTAGTGTCTGCACTAAATTAAGCCATGCAATTCTTCTTAACTCAAACGTACAGCTCAAACATATCATTACTGATGCTGCTGCGCCAATATTCAATATGCTAGCTCCAATAAATGCCACTAATAGGCTGACAAAAGGTTTTCACATCATGATAATCAACTGCAGAAGATTTTTGTTGGAAATGATATCTCTACCATTATGTAGTTGTGATACCACATTGATTTTGAGAATGAAGGTTTTCACAGTGAGTAATAAATGTACTGTGATTTTCTGAAAAGTGTTTTAACAATTAGCCTTCCATTTCTTCATCTTCGTGCTCATCATCCTTGAGTGTAAGATCAGCAAGAAGCTCATCCAAAGGTACAGAAGGAACATCTTCACCATCTGCCATAGACACTGTATCCACTCGCTGATAATTTTCATTTCTGTACAATGAAATCTTGGATTGCATCTCCTAGTCTTCCTCCAGTTCATCCAAAAACTTTTCATAGTCCTCCCATTCCTTCGCATCCTCCATTCTGCTTCTGGAAGATGGTTCAACCTCCATGGGCAATGCCTTAAGCTTCCAAGGCCTAGGCTTGCCCCGCTTCTTCTAGTGCTTCTCTTCGTAAATTTTCTTCACCAAAACCACATCTCGAAGATTAAGTCCTTTGTATTTATCTAAATCCACATCATTAGTATTTGCACCATAGAGATCAAAACCAAGAGCATAGTCACCAGGACTCAAAAGATGGCCCAAATGAGTTTTCACTGTAAAAATAGTGTCATTCTTTCGAAAGTGTGAAACACGGGCTACCTTTGCCTCTGCCAATGAATACTTGATAGCACCCACAGTAGTCAAGCCCATCTCAACTTCAATATCCAACACAATATATTCAGCCAACTGCTGGTTTGAAAGGAGAGGCTTAAAAGGAACCCTCCAATACTGATTCGCGTCCATAAAAGCACGCCTCGAAGTAAATGGGTCAAGCAGCATAATATGGGTACTCACTTTTGTGCACAGAAGAAGGGGACCTAAGTTACCCAAGTTTGTTGCAACCTTTGGAGGGAGGCAAATCAAATCCTCCTTGCAAATAGGGTAGATATGAACAGAGAAAGTGTACTTATAATTGTATATATTGCTCTTTGAATCCTGAGACACAAGCTATTTGTCATTGTGATTCAAAATAGGCACCACATTGCAAAAAAAGCTCACAAACCTAACTACATTACTTCTATTAGCAAAGAAAAAATCAACACCCTCGTGCACTTGTTTAACATTGATTGCCTGAGCAGTTGCACCATGCTTGAGAATCAAATGTTCCAGATAGAAGAACATTCTCATGTGGCTAACATGCTGCCTGACTTGCACAACAACCACATACTAATCTGGGTTGGACTGAACCCTTGTACAATGTTCACACATATGATCTTGCTGAACATATTCAACAATGTAAGCCTGTTCCAATATAGTCCCATTGAGCACTTCCGTTTGTATTCGCAACTTGACCTTGATTCTCTTAGAATGGGGTTCGGTCCATATGAATTCAGCATGTACAAGCCTAACCTTGTTCAAATTCTTGAGCCTCTTAATGCAAAATGTTAAGAGTTCCTTGGATTCTAATTGGGCTTTTATCCATGTTTTGGGGGGCTGTAAATACGAATTACATTCAGGGCAATGAAGGACTATTACGTGTTTTTGTAGACCTTATGTGATATCCACTTGGGTTCGTATACAATTAACACACATGTTTGCTGCGTTGGATGGCATGTAAATACCGCACATATAACACAGTACTCGACCCGTGGTCTGTTGTATTGTAAAAATATCGGCCATTGGACCCTCGGCCATTTCTACACCATTTTAGACCGCGAAATGAAGGAATCTACATCACGTTTTAGCACAGGAAATGTAAAACAAATAAGACAAACAATAGACTTACTCCAAACACTTAAGCGATATAATAACACAAGATTTCAAGTATTTAAAGATAAAATGCATTAGATGTTTTTCATAAAATAAAACCCTAAAACATACCGCTGTAGACTGTAAAGACTGACAAGAATTAACTGCTAAACTGTTCTACCGTGATCAATTCAGAGCCTGAAATATAGAAATTTAAAAAGGCTTTTTGTAGATCCAAAAAATGTGGGTAAAGGGTTAGTTAATGCCAACCTAGCGGACAACAGATAGGTCGAATTCCACCCTGAGAACTTGAAATTCCCTGCAAACAGTGGTGGAAGGCTCTTGTAAAACCTTTGAACCCAAAATGGCCACAACAGATGGGTAAATGATTTATTTTGCAGAGCAAAGAAAACTCAGCGAGAATGGAGCAAACCCTACATCAACAATACATGGCTGTACTGATCAGGTATCACTCCAGATAATAAGGTTGTTTAATTGGGAGATGATTGGTTCGTCACTACATTCCATGATATGATATGACTCGAGGATTCGAATGAAGAAGTGGACAGTAGAGCAACAACCTCCATCATACCCTCATTTAGTTGTGCATCATCTTCATCAATAATTCATTAACAAAACACATAAGAAGAATAAACAAATGAAGAATGGCCATCACAAGAGCACTATAAGGTTGTGCATGTTTGACGATCTCTGCAGTTGAAGTGCTTGGCTTTTGAGAGAGTAGGGCAGTTTACCATCTCTACATTGAGAGGAAGGCATCAAGTGGAAGACATCCATCGATTGTTGGCGCCCATAACAAAAATTCCTACCATTCCGCCTAAAGGATGAAGACCATAACAAAAATGCCTACCATTTCGCTGAAGGACGAAAACCATAACAAAAATGCCTACCATTTCGTCTAAAGGATGAAGACCATGACGAATAATTGAAGGAGATCGTGACGAATATCTTGAAAATGAGCACAGATGTCAGTGGAAAGCAGAAGGGCGGTGCTTGTTCTCCGAAATTGCTGACAATAAGCAGAAATTGCATGACACATATGAACAATTTCCCGCTGAATGCCCGCTAAATGTGGACGCCGGGTGTCAACCTTAGAAACAAAAGGACGCCGAAAGTCTCTTTCAAAGGAAGGCCTATCGGCCTAATTATTTTATTTAGAAATTATTTTTATTTTAATGGTAAATTTCAAGAATATTTTAAAATACTAACCACTTGTATGAGTGCGTTTATAGACACTAATTTAAATCTGACAGTTGTATATTTTAATTAATTTTTATTAACTAGAAAAATCACATCAACAAAGCTAACGAGTTAAATCATGCCATTTATTATGTTTTGAAATTGATGTTGTAAATAGATATAAGAAAGATGGAAAATGATACATATTATCTGAAAGATATAAAAATAGTGTAAGTATGTTTAATTATTGAATTGAGGCTTCTGTGATCCATATCAGGTTTATGAGAGTTTTTTCGGTGTAAATCACAAGATCTAGCATGTTTAATTAATCAATTTAATTAAAAAAGAAAAATGAGTGTAACTGTTTTACAAATAATTCAACTATGAATATTTTAATTAGAAAAGAAAAAAAAAATCTAACCTTTTTGAGAAATAAATCTCAACCATAAAATTCTAGAATATTTCATCTAAGTTGAGTTACTGGGCAAAGAGGCTCTCTACCCTTCATGGAGATTTGTCCATTAACTTTTTATTTAAAAATAATGAAATATGATTAGAAAACAATAATAAAAAATATTTCAATTTTCACTTTAATTTTACATCAAATTTATATAAAGAGATATAGTAATGATAGTAAATAATATAATAATAATTTTTTATAATACTTTTAACTTTGAATGTGAGTGTGAGTGTGAGGCAGAATCTGTGTAACTCTGCATTGCATACTAACGCCTCGCATATGGTATTACAATATAGTGTCAAAAAGATGTGTATATTTTGTGTTCAAGTGATATGTGATATTTAAAGGACTTACAATAATCAATTCTCTCTCTCTCTCTTCTCTCTCTATATATATTATCTATATCTATATATATATAATTATTAATATATATATAATAATATATATGGGAAATTAAAAATTGCTTATATTTCACATTCCATTGTGATTAGATGTTAGTTTATTCAATTCTTAATATGAAATTGATATGTAATTTTAAAATTTTAGGATAAGTAATATTAAATGTTAGAGTATTAATGAAATATTTCATTATGCTTAAAATATTTTAGTATATACTTTTTGGGAGTATTATAATTCCTTCAGTGCTTAATATGGAATTGAGATATAACATTTAGAAGTATTAATAATAATAAAAAATAGTCATAACAAATTTATAATGGTTAAAATAATTTGTTAGTGTGTTTCTTAAGATGAAGGAGAAGTGTGTATATAAAGAGATAGCAAGAAAGAAAGAATCTATATATTAAAAATTTAAAAAAATCTTCTTATCATTAAAACATTAAATATTGTTGTGTTACTTAAGATGAAGGCGATATTTAATTCCTTCTATTGATATTGAGATGTAATATTTATAATAATTATTAATAACAAAAGAAATCAATGTAAATATCTATCTATCTATCTATCCATATAAAAAGAGCGAGCCTACACATATTCTATAAAAAATTGAAATTAACAAAACAAAACAAAATAATTTATGGTTAAAACATTTTATTAGTGTGTTTTCAAGATGAAAGGAAATGTGTAATTCCTTCCATGCTTAGCATGGAGTTGACACATATATATATATTATATATATATTATATATAACCAACATAGATCCATGTTAAATCTGAATCTATCAAGTAACGAGAGGGATCAAATATCTCAATGTGCAAACCTTTCTTCAAGTTTTGCAATCTAAAAAAGGTTTACACTTTAAGAGATTTGATCCCTATCAGTGCTTGATAGATCTGGGGTTAACATGGATCTATGTTGCTATCACATTAATGTTGATCCTTGTCACATTACTATTTATCAATTGTGGTTTACCATGGATGATGTTACATTGATGTAAGTGCCAATGTTGCATTAATGTTAGTGTTAATGTACATTAATAGTTGAAGAGAGTTGGTAAGGTTGATTATTGTTGACCATATTGTCCATGGTTGGTTATGGTTGACCATGGTTGAACTTGTTTAACCATGTATGAACAAGGATACACATGGCTGTATTTGTTGACAATATCTCACCATGGTTGAGTTTGTTCGACCATGATTGACAATGGTCAACATGAGGTTGACTATGGTGAACATGTTTGACCAAGGATGTTAGCAATTCCATGTAGATGAATATGACCGACTATGGCTAACTAAGATGAATATTTACAAGCCATACTTGACCATGTATTGTGTTCAACATGGTTGACCATAATTAACCTTAATTAACAATGTTGAACATATGATGACCATATTTGACATTGGTTGACCATAGTTGATTATCTTGATAATGTTGATGATGTTCTCCATAGATGATTATGCTTAACCATGGATGATCATTCTTGATCATGTCTAACTGTGGTCAACCAAAGGTTGATCATGACTCACATAGTTAAACATGCTTGACCATGGTTGACAATGATTTTTGTTCAATGTATTATGGTATCGATATTTGTTAATCACATTGAGACATCATTTTTTTTCCAATTATATAAATATTTTTGGTTAATCATACTGCGACATTATTTATATTTTGTCACATGGTGATGTTTTTGTTGTTAGTCACTTTACAATGTTGTTTGTTGTTCATCACATTGTCACAACACTTGTTGTTTATCGAATTGTGATAACATTTGTTGTTCATAACATTTTGATGTCATAGCATTGAAATGTTGTTTTTTATTCATAACATTGTGACAACATTCATTGTTCATCTCATTGCAAAGTCATTTGTTGTTTGTCTCATAGGTGATGAAATTTGTTGTTTGTCACATTACGACATCAATTTTTTAGTCCTATTTCTATATCATTTATTGTTCGTCACATTGTGACATTATTTGTTGTTGACCATTTTTTAACAATAAAATCATTATTTGTAAGATAGAGTTTTTATTATTACAATTTTTGCGTGCATGTAAAGTTTTAATAAAAATATGAATATTTGTTTGTCATCATTATGTTAAATATATTTAATTATTCTTATGGTATAAATAAGCTATTTTTAAGGAGATAATCCTCCCAAATATTTGATTTCTTCCGTGTATCTTTATAACTTTTGAAATAATTACTAGTATAATATTATCAATAAAAAATTTAATCAAAATAAAAATCATTTTTTTCATAATGAATGCTCACCGTAACAAATCATTAGTTATAAAAAATCACTTACTTTCGCAAAACTATCATCACTCCAACTTTAAAAAATAATTATTCAAAATTATTTCGATTTTAAAATTAATTTACTATATCACACTCTTTACGAAGTGGCCGCGTGTGTATATATATAAAGAGGGTTAGATATAAAAAAAGGTGCATTATCATACAAAACATTTATTTACATCTATTTATGTTATGAATATTCATATGTTAAGTAATTTATGGTTAAGAATGTGATAATTTATAATTAAAAAATTGTAAGGGTAGTTAAAATAAATTACTTTAATTGATTGTTTAATACTATTAGAGATAATATATATTTAATTATATTTTAGTTAACTAGGACCATTCGGAGCCCTGCCATTGTTGAATACCGTGAGCAAACTCCCTTATGCATTGAAAATGCATCGTATGGACTGGATATATATACACACTGAATTTGGAGTCGGTCCCATAATGTGGACCCAGTAGTGCCGATTGCCAATTTGATTCTTTCCTCCCAAAGAACCAAGGGTCCTTGAGGGATGGCAGACAGACACTTTTTTGACTAAATCATATGATGGAAAATATTCGCTCCAGTTAAAGTTTTAAATAAATCAGTTTAGTTTTATTTTAATTTCAGATTTATCAATTTCTGAGAAATAAATTTATTTATTTATTTTTTTTTATATTTTTTTTAAAGTTTAATATATTAAGAAATTTGATCTTTCTTACTATTTAGTAAATCTTAGTTAAGATAGATTTAATATTTAATTATTAAAAACGAATTATTATTAATTATTAATTTTATTAATTTAAATTTATTTTTTTTAATTTTATATAATTTGACCCAAATGTTTTAGTTAATAATTTATTTTATATGTTGTATTTATTTTTAATTATATTTTATGTTTATTTTTATTGGTATCTAATTTGATTAAGTTAAAATGTTTACATAGCTTTGCGACATTTCTTTCATATTGGACAAGAGTACCTGTCAACATAATAATGATAATTTAGAGACACAAAAGGTTTCTTGTTTGGGACCAATAGATTACTTTTTAAGATATCCATGATCTATGCAAATCGTGTGGAACTTAACTATAGTTTAATATTGGGTATTATTTTGTAAATTAATTGTTTTAAATAATTTGTTGATATTGTTATTTTTAATTAATTTTTATTATATTAAATATAAATACATTTTAAAAGTATCTAGTTTAATTATTGTCAAAACTTTCCAAATTTGTTGAACAAAACAATGTCTAATGCTTATCCAGAATATTTCCAACTAGTATTTTCTCATTCCCCTTAACTTGATTTTAGTATGCTGGCAATTTTTTTCATTGATGTCAAGTCTAAGTCATTTATGTCAAGTAATGTCAAATTTAAAGGAAGCTTGTTGAGGTTTTCATGTGTGAGGTTTCTGATGTTGTTGATGTCTTAGTTGTTTCTATTAATAATGTGCTAAGCATATGATGCCTTCAAACCTGTTGAGTACCCTACTTTGAAGGATTTTTGTCTGCAACCGACTTACTCAAAATCACATGAAAAGTGCTTGGTTGGATAGTACTTTCCAAGATCTTTCTAATGGTATATGGCACTTAGTCTAAATCTTAAGGAATGAGGAGAAATTGGAGTTTGAAGTATTGTCATTCAAGCAAGGTTCCACTTGGTCATGTTTCCAACGTGAGCCCTCTATCAAACAAGAACCAAAGTTGAAATAAGCTCACAAAGAAGCATGGAAACTGATGAGTGGTAAGCCATTGGTCCTAGCCCCTGATCATAAGGAGTTGGGATAAAGCACCTAGGCACTTATCGAATTATTCGGTCCATTCGATGTGCAAACAATATCAATAAGCAATGGGTGTTGAATAGTAGATGGTGGGGAAGAAGGCTCTTGGTCACAAGGTGCTTGGCCTAAGAACCCAAGGGCTTATCAGAGTATTGAAAATGCAACGATAAAATATCAATTTGACTTTGTGTTAGTCAAACTAGAGAAAATTCGAATTTCCATTTTAGCATAAATCTTTGAGGTAGTTAACTGAGGTGACATGGTATTTGTCACTCAGCTAACTTAGTTAATTTGAGTTGGGGAAGCTTGAGTTCAATTCAATATGATTGATTACTAATTTGTAGCAATCTATTTTAGTTAAATTGAGTTATGGTCAATTAAACTAGTTCTAACTATCAAAAGAACTAGTGGAGGTCAAGTTGTTGAAGTGGAACTTCAACCACACTCAGTGATCAACTATTTAACTAATAATTCAACCCAAAATAACTGATGCATGCAAAGAATTTGAGTTACCCAGTTGAGATGGAGATTCCAAGCAGTGTACTATCAATTGTAGACTATTCTAATGTGTAGAGGTGGTGCATGCAGTTAGTGAAAGGACCTAAATTAATTGTCCAATCCAATCGAGGGAATTTCCTAAATAATAGGGACTAATTTCCTCAATGAACAACGTAAGGAAGTAGGAGCTTGGAGGACTTGAAAATTAGCCAAGTGTTCGCCACAGTCAATTAGTCAGGTAGAGGGATAGACTATACACTTGCAAGTTGTGCTAAGGCTTGAGAACGCATATGTATTCATCTGTATTATCTCATTAATGCAATGCAAATAAGAAGGGGTTTTGAGTAGTTGCTTTCCCATAGATAAATGTTTGTGCATGTGTGATGTTTCCTTTTATGTATCTAGAATTTGTGTTCTAGATGGTGAGTTAATTTTCTCATATCAGTAGAGTAGCTTCGAGTATTGTGATTTAGTAAATTTCATGAGTAGTTTCGAATCTACACATTAATTTCTACATGGCATAAGAGAAAGATTCATAGTAGAGAAGAAATTTCAAAGTTGTTATTGTAGGATGATTGGATTTGCTGGATCAATTCTTTAAAGATAAAAGGATAGCTTTCTATGGACTAAGACTTGCGTATTCCCTTGAGGGAAGCTCAAATTATGTTGCTTGGAAGGACTGCATGGAGGCATTATTGGAAGATAATGGATTGAAGGAATTCATCGATAATGACATTTCGTAACCAACAATAGGTGATGCTCAGGATCTAGTAGAATGGAAGAAGTGTGTATCCATGGCAAGGAGAATCATATTGGAGGGAGTACAAGACCACATTGTCTCAAATATCCATGAGAAAGAGTCTTCGTATGCAATGTTGAAAGCACTAACAAATTTTTTCCAAAATAATAGTGACCACAAGAAGCTCGCACTCAAGGATAAACTTTGAAATATCAAGATGCAAAAGAACTAGACTATTCTGCAGTACTTGAGTAGGTTCACACAATGTCATGATGAACTTGGTCAAGTTGTTGTTACTATTGCAGAGGATGATTTAGTAAGCCTAGACCTTCTAAGCCTTCTCAAGAGCTGCCACAACTACCAAGATTTGGTGAATGGGAGAGAGAAACTACCAAGTTGGGAATGCCTATGGTCTGATTTGGTACAGGAGGAAATAAGGTGGAATACTAGAGATGAGACTTCATCCAAGGGAGAGGATGAATAAAATCATACCTTGGCTAGAAAGGAAAAGAAGGGAAAGGGAAGAAATCCCAATCCAAAACAAAATCTAGTCAAGGGGTAAGAAGAAAGACTTGTTCAGAATCAAGTGCTTTCACTGTCATGAATTTGGGCACTATGCCACGAAGTTTCCACCCAAGAATACAAGAAAGAATACCTCAAGAGGAGTAGTAGGTGAATCTCTGGCTTCACATTTTGAGCTTGAATTTACTCTCATTGCATGCATGGCCAACATAGTGATGGGGAGAGTGTGGTACTTGGAAATTGGTGCCTCACTCTACATGACAAGGAATAGAGAATTTTTTAGTGATTTAGAGGAGAAATATCCCTAAATTCACATCGATATGGGAGATTATGGAAGGTACAATGTGACCAGGATTGGTATAGTAACATTTCTGAGGGATTTAGGCTCCCCTCTCAGACTCAAGGATGTGATGTTTGTTCTAGGTCTAAAGAAAAATCTCGTCTCCATTTCTATTTTGGAAGACTGTGGTTATGATGTGATCTTCAACAAAGAAAAAGCATTCCTGAGACATATATCCATGAGACATGTGAAGCAGATTGAGGTTTGTGTGAAGAACATGTACAAGCCAGATATGGAGGATTGTGTTGCATTGAGCACAAAGGCAGAGAAGGTGCAAAGCCATAATTTCAGTGAAATTTTTCATAGAAGACTTGGCCATTTGCATCATGGTGCTTTGAAGATCATGTAATAGATAACCATAGGCGTCCCAAAAGGAGAAATATAGTAGTAGGATACGTTCAAAGGGTGTACCTTGGGGAAGTACACAAAAGCCACTTTCCATGATTGAGGACAACAAATCACATGTAGTCCTTAAAAGGATACCATCTCATGTTTTTGGACCTTTCTCGATAGCCTCCACTCCTAGAAACAAATATTTTTTCATTTTTATTGATGACTTCTCACGGAAGTGTTGGATCTTCTTCATATGGAATAAGGATGAGATATTCTCCAAATTCATAGAATTCAAAGCACTAGTTGAATTAAAGAAACAAGCAAGAAGGTGAAGTCTCTCAGGAACGATAATGGAGGTGAGTACATGTTGAATTAATTTAAAAAATTATATGCAAAAGAAGCCATTCAATTAGAGTTGACAACAACCCACAACCCACAACAGAATGGGGTGGCTGAGAGGAAGAACCATAACATTGTGGGAGAATAAAGGGTGATTTTGCATGAACACGGTCTAACTCTACACTTGTGGGCCGAAGCATGCAACATAGTGGTATAATTGTAGAACAAGAGTCCTCATCAGATTCATGGCATGATTACACCAGAGGGTGCTTTCTTGGGGTGAAATCCAAATGTGTTACAATTCAGGATATTTGGAGCCTCTGTTTATTGCCATGTCTCCAAAGAATCAAGAAAGAAGCTAGATCCGACAACATAATATTGGGTATTTTTGGGTGACACATAAACTCCCCAAAAATACTGTGTGTAACTATCATCCCTCAAATTAAATTTGTGCGAAGGGATGTAAAATTTGATGAAGACAAAGCCATGCAGTGCTCTCTTGAGAGGGAGCTTCAAATCCCACAAGAAGAGAACCTTTTAGCTCCAAAGGAGGAACCTCAAGAAGTTCTGGAGTAGCTACAAGTTGAGGAGCAAAGAGTGGATACAATAAATCAAGTAGAACCATCCAAAGAGGGCAGGAAAAGGACCAAGGAAGCTGAGATACTTGTGCAGGATGCGAGGGGATGTGGGTTCTCCTTCAAATCAGTGTAGGCAGAGAAGGTCACCAGATTGGTACACTAGCTACAGGGCTCTAATGATTGAGATAATAGAGAATGAGCCATCCTCTTTCGAGGAAGCAGTAGAGAAACGTGTATGGGTTAATAAAATGGTGGAGAAGTATGAATCCATTATAAACAACAGATTTGGGAAGTGGTTCCAAGACCAACGAATAAATTAATTGTGGGTTCGAGATGGATCTTCAAGGTGAAGCATGTAGCAGACAGAAGCATAGAAAATTAGAAGGGGAGATTTGTGGCCAAGGGGTACTCTCATGTTGATGGGATTGACTATGAGGATACCTTTTCTCTTGTAGCAAGGTACTCATCCATCAAATCAATTCTTTCTCTGACTACATAGATGGGGTGGAATATCCATCAGATGGATGTGAAAACAACATTCCTCAATGTATGTATTGAGGAGGAGGTGTATATCGAGCAACCAAAAGGCTTTGAGACTTTTTATCAAGAGCCTCATGTATGTAGACTCAAGCAAGCATTGTATGGACTTAATAAAGCACCTTTTGCTTGGTACACTAGGATTGATAGCTATCTCATTGGTTTGGTCTTCACCAAAAGTGTAGCAGATGAAAACCTCTATCATATTTTGGTAGAAGGACATTTTTTATTATTGTCTAATATGTTGATGACTTGATTTTGACTGGTGATGAGCAGCTAACCATAGCTTGCAAGGAGGAGCTTGCAAGAGGGATTTAAAAGAAGGACATGGGTCTCATACAATACTTCCTTGGATTTGAAGTATGCCAAGGTGATGGGGAACTGTTTGTCTCTTAGGGAAAATATGCTAATGAGATACTTCAAAAGTTCTGCATGGACAGATGCAAACCCATGGAGAAACCTCTAGCGACCAACTAGAGGAAAGAGGATGCTACTTCAGGTGAGGAAGTGGATGTTATTGTTTACTGACAGTTGGTGGGTTCACTGATGTATCTTGTGAACACATGGCTAGATCTATGCTATGTAGTCAACCAGCTGAGCGAAGCTATGGTTAGGCCAACCAAAATATTTTGGAGGGCAGCTAAGCATGTTCTACGGTACATCATAGGCACTACCTACTTTGGACTATGGTACAAATGGAGAGAGTGAGTGTAGCTCTGTGGCTTCACAGATGAAAATTTGGTAGGGAGTCGACCATACCGAAAGAGAACATAAGGTGGAATTTTCAGTGTTGGGCCCAGACCAATTTCTTTGTACATCAGGAAGAAAAGATCTATGGTACTCATCTCAGCAGAAGCAAAATAAATGGATGCAAGTCAAGAAACATGTGAGGCGATTTGAATGAGAACGATACTTGTTAATTGTTTGTTAATATGATGGATCCCACTGTGATCTAATGTGATAATAAAAGTTGCATCAATGTCTTTGAAAAAGCCTTTTTTTTCACGATCGATCCAAGCATATAGATATCTGGTATCACCATTTACGATATTGTGTGAAAAGGTGGATAATGTTGTTGCAGCACATTCTAACAGAGGAACAAGATGCTAAAATTTTGACAAAGGCCTTGTCAAGAGGTAAGTTTTAGTTACACAAGTGCAGGATAGGGGTGGCCGATAATCCCTTTCTTATTGAGAGGGAGTGCTGAAAATGCAACAAGAAAATTTCAGTTTGACTTTTCCTTAGCCAAACAATAGAAAATTTGAATTTGTATTTCAGCAAAAGTCTTGGAGGTAGTTAACTGAGGTGAAATGGAACTTGTCACTCAGTTAAATTAGTTAATTTGAGTTTGGGAGGCTTGATTTCATTTTAGTATGATTTATTACTAATTTGTAGCAGCCTTTTATAGTTAAATTGAGTTATGCTAAGTTAAACTAGTTCTAATTATCAAAAGAACTAGTGGAGTTCAAGTTGTGGAAGTGGAACTTCAACCACACTCAGTGATCAACTAATTAACTAATCAATCAACCCAAAATAACTAATGCATGCAAAGAATTCTAGTTACCCAGTTGAGATGGAGATTCCAAGGCAGTATACTATCAGTTGTAGACTATTCTGATGTGTACAGGTGGTTCATGTAGTTAGAGGAAGGACCTAGAGGAATTGCATAATCCAATTGAGGGAATTTCCTAAATAATAGGGGTTAATTTCCTTGAGGAAAAACACAAGGAAATAGGAGCTTGGAGGGATTGAAAATTGGCTAACTATTGGTTAGGTTCATTCAATCAGACAAAGGGATATACTATACACTTGCAGGTTGTGCTCAGGCTTGAGAAAGCATATGTTTTCATCTCTATTCTTTGATTAATGCAATAGAGATAGGAAGGGGTTTTGAGCAATTTATTTCCCCCTAGATAAATATTTGTGCATGTGTGATGTTTCCTTTTGCATGTCTATTATTTGTGTTATAGATGGTGAATTAAATTCTGTATATTAGTAGAGTAGCTTCAAGTCTTCTGATTTAGTAAATTTCATGAGCAGTTTCGAATCTACATGTTAATTTCTACACAGACCGTCCAGTCTAAATGATGTGTACAAAAAAAATGGATGATGAGTGGCAAGTGGCACAATGTGGCAGTAGAGGTGGGAACTTCATATGGAAGGTTGAGATGATGTAAAGACTACTAGAAGGTACACATGTATAAGATGACACATGGCACTTTATGAAAATGACATGTGGTACATGGATTAAGTCTTTTTGGGTGGGCATGTGGCCCTTTTCTGAGTAACACTTGGTAGTAATATGGAAAGACACATGGTTTAAAATGATATGGTAGTGACATGGAAATACATGTGGCAAGTACATGTCAACAAAATACATGTGGTAGGCTTTCATTGGTGCACATGGACATGACATTGCCGTCTGGGATGCCTAAGGATATATGCCAAGGATAGGTTTTGTAAGCCTTGATAGTGTTAAAATGTTTTGGGGTTTCTCATGACTTCATGCATTGGGACCATCGACCACTTCTCACCACCCATTGGAAATGGGGAAAGTAATGTAAACATCATCTAGTGGTAGAGAAGCAAGTGGTGAGAATGAAGGTAGTGATTAGAACCCTTAGTCATAGGAGCTAGCAGGTGGCTGCTTAGGGGCGTATCAACCTATCCCCACTGGGTTTTATTTTTTCTAGGTTGGGGTTTGGTTGTTTTAAGTTGTAGTTTAGTGATAGTGGATTTGTGTTATCACTAGGCTCCATGTTAGCCAAGTTTCCTACAGTTCAATGTGGTGCTCATATTTATGGTGTCATTTAGGTTTTCTTTCAATTTTAAAGTAATTTAGAAAAACAAATCACGGAAATTTCATTGAGATGCTTACTTGGAATCAAAAGAGGATACAATTCATTGAATTAGTGCTCAATATAGCCTAATAATGAAATATTTGGATTGATACCAACTAAAAACATGGCACATGGTAAAAAAAAATGGTCATTGGTGCATAAAAATGTATTGTAGTAGGAAATTGTGCGTGCTTTTGAGCCATGCTAACCTGGTTCTGTAGTTGGCATTCTAGTTGATAGTTCAAGCCTTATCAAGAATTCATTCTTAGGAACATGTGCATCAATTAGAGGTTATCATTAGAGGCGATCTCCCATGTGTATGTGTGCGTGGGTGTCATATTCAATTGTTATATTTAAGTTACACATTGAACTAATTTATTTATAATCAACATTTTTTTTAAATATTTTTTTCCCAAATATCATTTGTCAACTCCATGCTAACTACTAATGGAATTAAACATTACTTTCATACTCTAGAAAACACCTAAACACTTTTTATAAAATAATATTTTTTTCACTTTCCTTCACTTTCAATTAATATATCTACACACACACACACACACATATACACACACATACACACACATACACACACATACACACACATACACACACATACATGCTTAAAGTTGACATTTTATATTTTATACGTGGACAATATTGAAATGATTACATGCAAACATACTTAAAGTGGACATTTTATATTTTATATATATGGCTAACATTGAAATGAAATGTCATGTGCTGACTTTATATTGAGCATGTAAGAAATTGCATTTCCCTCATGATAGCCTATAGAAAGTACTTTCTAGTGTGCTAAAATCATACCCATGATGATTAAAATAGTTGTTTGGTGCCCACGGGTGTAGAATAGACGGTGATGGAGTGTACTATTAAGGAACTCTGTGATGTGAAGGTCATCTGCTAGAATCTCTGTGGGTAAAAATCCATCCATGTTAAGGGTTGGTATGGCCTAGTTTGGATGCAAACCCCAGATGATTTTGATGGATTAGATTCCCCTGGGTTGTAGTTTCTCAAGCCAAAGGTTAAGCATGCAATCATTTCATGACTCAGACAACTTAGAAAACATTAAAAAAAAGGGTTAGTAATTGGCCAATTTCATGTTTGCAATTATATACCTTGAATCTCCTAGTTGAGATGCATTAATCTATACTAAGGATTTTAGTTGAGATTCCATCCATGAGTGTGATAAACAAATATATCTCTTTCCATTTTGCAAAATTCACTATCAATAAGTATGATTTAAACAATAAAGTAGTACTTTTTATATATAATCTCTTTAAGCTATGATTTGAGATGGTTAATCAATATAAATATTTGATAAAATATATTATGTTATTGTAATTTATTGTGGAATAACAAGTGTATAAGGCAAAGAGAGATATAAACAACAACAATAAAAATATTTAAATTTATATAATATTGGTTTTCTTTAGAGGAATTCGTAGTTAACCCCAACCCCTCCCCCCAAAAAAATAAAATAAAAAAAATTGTTTATTACTAAATTTGTTTATTACGAATCATAAAATAGATGATATAAATAATTAGAATACAATGTTTTTTCTCTTTTGTGTAGATTAAATAATTATATTAAAATGTTGAACATTAGTATTTTTTGTTTGTTTTTCCTAAATTATTACATACATCATTCTAGATGCGTCTTAATTCTAGATGTATAGGTGTAAAGAGAGACCAAATCTCTCGAGATGAAAACTTTTCTTTTTTTAGTGAAAAGCCGAAGGAATGGATTGCACTAAGAGATTTGATGCTCTTATTGCTTGATGTTAGAAAATCAAAATGCAGAATTTTTTTTCCTACTTTCATAATAGCTTGTGATAATTCTAATTTATGTTGTCTTCTTTTAAATATTCTTATGTTATCTTCATCAAGAAACTATCAAAAGGAACATGAAGATCGTAAGAAAAATAGAACACAATATGTAGGCTCTCAGCCATGGAAAACCCCTCTCCTAGGTGTTACACTAAATTTTTTCACCACGGTTGTCGATTTAGATCTCTCACCATCTGATGAGTATATCAAGTGAATACGCTATGAATCTTGAAGTAAAATAATGCCAGGGACAAAAGGAATTTTGGGTTGCACTGCTTGAAAACCATTTTGAACATCTATGAAGTTTTCCTAGCCATTAACTACAAAGGTGTAGTTCTGCTCACTCTCTTCCACTATAAACTGTGTAATCCTATTCGCACAAATGAAAATTAAAAATAAAGTTCTAGAAGATTTGATGTAGGAATCTTATCCAAATTAGAAACCTCAAACTACTACATACCTACGCCTCATCCTTTGGTTCATGGAACTAATGTCCTCCTCATAAGCATCATATCCCTTGAGAAGAGGAACTAAAAATCTCCTCCTCTTGCCTATAAATTAAGCACAAGACTAGAGGATGGAGGAGAATTGGATTTGTAAACCTATGTTGCTGATTTTCGGTCTAAAAATATTGTCATCAAGGGAAGGAACGAAGACCATTAGAATAGGATTGTGACATCAAGGAAACTAGGTTGTAATCTTTTTCTCCTTTGAATTGAATACAAAGTAGTTGTTCTTTCCTAATTGCGTCTATTTTGATGTTATTTGTGAGATTCCTTGATCACTTGCATAGTTTATAAATTGTTATTCATTCAACTATATGTTGTATGTTAAGTTAGGGATTTTATTTGCCTTTGATTTTATATGCGAGATGCTTTGATTCTTTTGAATGTTTTTGTCTATGCAGATCTTTTTTGGAGCATCAGGGAGAAGTCGTGGAAAGCAACAAGAAATCCTGTAAGGCATTGAGGAAAAGATGGTTCTGGAAAGCACTAAAAGGACTTCTATAAGAACATCACTAATAGGTAAGTGATTCTTCGCATACTACATGTTTCATGTTTTAGTTATAGGCTAAGGAAAGGAAGAAATTCTTTTGATGTTTGTTACTAGGTATTTTTGCAAATCTAGGGAGATCCTTATAATCTACAAGAAGTGATTTTTTTGTCTAACAAATTGGCGACCATACTAGGGAATGAGAGTGCTCCATTGTGTCCTTATGTGACCCTTGACACTTTTAGACACTTTTAAGAATTGAAAGTTCTGGTTTGAGACCTTTGTTTTTTATTTTTTCTTAATTTTTTAGGTCTACGTAGTTTTCCTTTAACAACATAGTGCAAGTTTGTGTAGTTTTCTGAGGTGCATAGTGTGCAATTGCATCGAATTGAACTAGTGACTTGTGCAACCCTGTAAATTTTTTGAAAAATATATGTTATTTTCTGATGTAATTACAATTTTTTTGTTTTTATGGTTTCTTGAGCTTGTTTATAGTCTTACAAAGTCTTTGTCAATTTTATTGGGTGTTTTGAATTTTCATTTTGAAAAATTGTTAATTTGATTTCCTTTGGTCATTACTTAGAGGTTTGTATCAATTTATTAACAATTTTTGCATGTTTTTTCTTTCATTTTTGCAAAACAATTTCCCCCTCGATCATTGGGGGGTCTAAATTGTGTCTGAGTGTTAATCACCTTTGAGTGTCATCACTTTTGATCTTTAGAATGTTCACCCAATTTCCTTTACTTACAATTGATTGGTTCTTTAGTTACATTGGTGAAGGAAAATAGTCTTGTTGTTCATTCGTTGATTTCGAATCATCTTGTGTTTTTTTTGAAGAATTCTCTTGCACATATTACATTTACAAAATTAGAATTCTCATTTTCATAACATAAACTAAAATTGTGCATAGCTTACATTTTCATAGTTTTCAAGAAAATTGTGCATAGATTACATTTTCATAGTTTTCAAGAGAATTGTGCATAAATTACATTTCATGGTTTGGCACTTAGGGATTTGAATTGCATTGTAAAATTAGAAGTGGTGCATTCTGAAGTTAATAATTTAAAGAAGAACCTCTCTCCTTACTTTAGCTAGAATTCATCGTGTTATCGCTCAGGTTGTCCCTAGGCTCCTAATAGGGATACGGCCGAGGTAACCACAAACCAATCTTCTGATTGCAGGTTCTAGCCCACCTGCAATCGGAGAGGGCTCTCTCCTTTTGATTCAAACCTTAGTTAATGATTTTAGCTAGCTTTCTGACTTCAAGGGAATGTTGACTGTGATTGGAAAGAAGGTGGATTCTCGAACAAAGAGGCACAGTAAGGTGTGATAAGTTTCGAACCATTGGGCATGGAGTCACAGATTGAGGCATGCGAGCGTTTTCTTGGTCACAAGGGGATATAGAGCGGGATAGCCACAAAAGATACAATACTCGGTCTGCTGAAAGTATGGAATGAACATCAGGGAAGAAAGGCAAAAGAGAATCATTCCATCATGCTGACAAAGAGGAGAAGTGGATGAGTGGGATCCCGGAGCAGTTAAGAATTCCTAAGACATGCACTCATATGTGAAAGAAACAGGGTAAACCATATCATTTAAGAATACAAGCTCATAACTGTTTCTGGAGAAAACATTGAAAAATGCAGAAATTGAACTTAAGGTGTAATGAAACAAATCTTAAGCTATTCTTTTTTCCTGTAATTTAGAAAGGCGGAAAGGTGATAAAAAAAACATAAAATAAACAGAGGAGAAGAACACTTATTGGATCATGTAGAGACACAGGAATTCTGTGATCATTCCTTGGCCAAGAGAAAACATCAAGTTGTTTCGCAATCCATGCTTTCAGCAATCTTTGATTATGGAAAAATATGACAGTTACAGTGCGAGTCTTTGCTCAGAGAAAATGCTGGAAAGAAGACTGACCAACAACTACTACCAACCAACCAACCCCTCACAACATTGCTTAGGGTGGTATTTATAAACAAAATATCGAAAAGACATCATTACAATTGACCTTGACAGGTCTGCTTAGAACTCTTCAAAAATCTAAATGCTGCTGGAATTAAATGCAAGTAAGTATTTTTGGCTGCGCTGGGGGCAGCTGGATCAGAACAAGTGATGAGGTGGCCCTTGGGGACCAGATGCGGTGTTGCTGGAGTGAATGTGCTTCGGGGCTACAGTTCAGCTTTGGTGCGAATTGAATGTGTAATAATTATGATTTGAGAGCTTCAAGTAGTTTCACTCTTCTTCTGGAAGATATTCAATTTTCTCTTGCTTTGGGCCGCTGCTCAAGATATTCTCTGATACACTTTGCCGCTACATTGATGGTTTCCGCCGTCGACTGATACTCTTTGACACGCTTGATGCCTACTGATTTGATCTGATACACTTTAAACTCTGTGACTGATCTGCTACTGTCTTCAAACCGGATCGTTTGGCACAATTGGGCGATTTTCGAGCTCTTTCGGCGCGTAGTGGGCTCGGCAATCAGAGGATTCCCTGAAGATTCCTCGAAATGGCCTATTTCCCATAGCGATGCGTGAATAGCGCTTCACGTTATTTGCGCATCAGAAACTGCCTCCGTTTCTTGATCTGGAGCTCAAAAGTGCGATTTTTCTCCCTGCGCGAAGCTTTTTCAGCTTTTCTAGCTACTGACGTAAGCATGGGGTCAGCTTTACGGCGGATGACATCAGCTGTGGGTCCCTGGTACAGTGCAACGTGGTGAGATACTGTGTGTACTGTGGTGAAGAGACTCCGATGCGATATCGCAATATCGCGTCGGCGGGGAATGAGGGGGATAATTAGGTTGGACATTTGGTGCTTGCGACTGCCGATATGCGATATCGCGATATCGCATCGGCGGAGACGGAGAGGTGAATGGATTGGACACTCGGCGTTTGTGATTTCCGATCGCCGATACCGCAATATCGCATCGGCGGGGGACGAATGGGCGATGTTTTGCATGAATATGAGAGTGCGAGGTTGCAATGCGAAAACGGATTTGAGGAGAAAAAGGTAAGTAAGTGGGTGTGAAGGTCATATGAGGTTTCGGAAGGGGTCTGATTACCTTGGAGGGACTTTATACTTTGGAAGGAGTCCATAGTATCTGGGAGGTGGTTTTGGAGGTCGGGGTTCTTCCTTAGTTTCTGATAAACTGAACAATTCCCGGGAGTTGTTATGGTTATTTTTCAACCAGGGGGAGGGATATTACATAGGGGGATTTTACTTAATATTAATAAGGGGACGGGAAGAATAGGGAGCTAAATAATAATGTTAGTGGTTAATATGGAGATGGTAAGAAAGCGCTAAGTTCGGGAGAGCTTAGGCTGTTACAAGGGGGTAGGACCATACTTCGGGAGAAAATATGGAACAACTTTGAGTAAAGCAGATCTTTACTCAAGCTGGAGTTATGAAGATGATGGAACTTAAGAGGTGTCAAGCAGATCTTGACCTCTTTTGGGGAAATTAGTTAATGATTGGGGAAAACAGAGAAGGGGAGTCAGTTATACCTGTTTTGAGCTTTTATGCTTACAAATCCTTGCTAATTATGTCCTGCATGATATGATACCTAGAAACCTGGAACTAGTCAGCAATTTAACAGCCTCAGAACTACCTACCCAGCCTACTTGCCTAGCATTTTTTCTTCTTTTGTTTGGGGGTGCACTTAGACTTGCAAACCTGTCGTTCATTTTTCTTTTGATGCCTTTCCTATCTACATACTACCCTTATTTCTTCCGGAGCCCAGATTAAGCTGTTGGGCTCTTCTGTTTCTCTACCTATCTAAGAATATGCCAAGATTAATCTATTTGGTCAGATTTGCAATCTCTATATTCTAAAACATGAAATTTAAACCTAGGGAGACCAAGATTAAACTGTTTGGACCTCCCTTTAACTAAAAGTAGCGATACCGGGATAACCTTTACAAAATCTGAAGGCAATTGATGAACTTGAAGTAGCCTTCTTCATTTGGAGACTGTTTGAACAAATATGGAGCATTGCAGCAAGCAAAGTACGACATATTTGGCCTGTGAAATGCCAATCATGAAAAGTGAATACCTGCTGCAGCAGGAGCTAATAGTGGCTCCACTCAGGGATGGCTTCTCCTTGCAAGAAGTCAAGAACAGCAGGCCAGAACGCCTTGGTTTTTAGTTTCTTACTGTCTTCTGCAAAAATTATTGTCTACGGCCTCTTTATTCGTTCTACCTACCTACCCTAACCAGCAGTTACTTTGTCGTTAGGTAAAATCAAACAACTAGTGCAGCCATTTAAGCAACTGTGAAACGAGATAAACTTGTTGACTGATCGTTTCTGAACGCAAAAGCATCATCCGGGCATATGCTTTTATAGCCAAAATTGTGGCCTCCATCACTTGCTGCTGAAGCAAACGGTCTTCATTGGAAAAACCCGTTAACAAAATTTTGTTAAGCCGAAGTTCCATGTAATCTACGATTGGATCGATGAACTTACCCTGTGAGAGAACTTCTTCTACTTTTCCTGAATCTTCAATAGAATCATGCAGAGTTTGTGAATCAGCAGGTAGCGGCATCTTCTCCTGAGTTGAGGACGGGAGACTTCAGCATGACTCAGGATCCTTTGGGTCGGAAGGAGTAGCTACATCTTCAGTAATGAGCCTAACCGATGATCCTTCTGTCTTTCCCTTGGATCCCAGATCACACAAAATGTGCAGGCCCTCAGGCAACAGTGTTCCCTCCTGAATAGGGGAATGGAGGCTTAGGCATGATTCCGGGTTCTTCAGGTCGGAAGGACCAGCTACATCTTCGGTAATAACCCTAGCGGATGATCCTTCTGTCTTTCCCTTGGAACCCAGATCATACTCAAACTGTAATTCAGGAGACAACACTATTTCCTTGTGAACTGGAGGAGGAAGATTTTGATAAAACTCTTGGGGGCTGCAGAAATCATAAGACTGACTTTGAGCTCCCAGGAGTTCAATTTCATTCTCATATTTTTCCACAACAAACTCAAGGAACAGTTTATTCCGGCCGCCTGGTATTTTTGACAATACCGCTCTGAAAAAATCGTCATTAAGCTCAAACTCTGATAAACTTTCTCTGCATTTCTCTAAAGCTTCCTCTATCGGAAGTTCCTCCTAGGATTCGGTCATTCTCTCTTGTTGTTAATACATGGGGCACTTGGCTGTAACATTTGGTTCATTCCTTAGTGGAGCCTTTGATTGAAATTGAAGTGGAGTCACCAGGTGGATGTCTAGACTCTGAAGTGCCTGATCTCTGTCCACCATCAAAGATCAGAACTAAGTGTGACAAGCTTTGAAAAATAGGAGCACTTCCTCCAGTGGGGTTTAAAGATGAATAGAGTGCTTGAATCCCCAAAGGAGTGCGCAGATACAGGTCGACCGAGGCTTTTACAAGTCGGTTTCTTCCAATGTAGAGCTGCAGAGTAGTTGCATTGATTTATCTGAGGAGGTCCCCAGCGGAGTTGCCATTATGTTATCACTCAGGTTGTCCCTAGGCTCCTAATAGGGATACGGCCGAGGTAACCACAAACCAATCTTCTGATTGCAGGTTCTAGCCCACCTGCAATCGGAGAGGGCTCTCTCCTTTTGATTCAACCTTAGTTGATGATTTTAGGCTAGCTTTCTGACTTCAAGGGAATGTTGATTGTGATTGGAAAGAAGGTAGGATTCTCGAACAAAGAGGCAGAGTAAGGTGTGATAAGTTTCGAACCATTGGGCATGGAGTCACAAATTAAGGCATGCGAGCGTTTTCTTGGTCACAAGGGGATACGGAGCGGGATAGCCACACAGGATACAATACTCGGTCTGCTGAAAATACGGAATGAACATCAGGGATGAAAGGCAAAAGAGAATCATTCCATCATGCTGACAAAGAGGAGAAGTGGATGAGTGGGATCCCTGAGAAGTTAAGAATTCCTAAGACATGCACTCATATTTGAAAGAAACAGGGTAAACCAGATCATTTACGAATACAAGTTCATAACTATTTCTGGAGAAAACATTGAAAAATGCAGAAATTGAACTTAAGGTGTAATGAAACAAATCTTAAGCTATTCTTTTTTCCTGCAATTTAGAAAGGCGGAAAGGTGATAAAAAAACATAAAATAAACAGAGGATAAGAACACTTATTGGATCATGTAGAGACACAGGAATTCCGTGATCATTCCTTGGCCAAGAGAAAACATCAAGTTGTTTCACAATCCATGCTTTCAGCAATCTTTGATTATGGAAAAATATGACAGTTACAGTGCCAGTCTTTGCTCAGAGAAAATGCTGGAAAGAAGACTGACCAACAACTACTACCAACCAATCAACCCCTCACAACATTGCTTAGGGTGGTATTTATAAAGAAAATATCGAAAAGACATCATTACGAGTGACCTTGACAGGTCTGCTTAGAACTCTTCAAAAATCTAAATGCTGCTGGAATTAAATGCAAGTAAATCTTTTTGGTTGCGCTGGGGGTAGCTGGATCGGAACAGGTGACGAGGTGGCCCTTGGGGACCAGATGTGGTGCTGCTGGAGTGAATGTGCTTCAGGGCTGCAGTTCGGCTTTGGTGCGAATTGAATGTGTAATAATTATGATTTAAGAGCTTCAAGTAGTTTCGCTCTTCTTCTGGAAGATATTCAATTTTCTCTTGCTTTGGGCCGCTGCTCAAGATATTCTCTGATACACTTTGCCGCTACATTGATGGTTTCCGCCATCGACTGATACTCTTTGACACGCTTGATGCCTGCTGATTTGATCTGATACACTTTAAACTCTGTGACTGATCTGCTGCTGTCTTCAAACCGGATCCTTTGGTACGATTGGCGATTTTTGGGCTCTTTCGGCGCACAGTGGGCTCGGCAATCAGAAGATTCTCTGAATATTCCTCGAAATGGCCTATTTCCCGTAGCGATGCGCGAATAGTGCTTCGTGCTATTCCCGCATCGGAAACTGCCTACGTTTCTTGATCTGGAGCTCCGAAGTGCGATTTTTCTCCTTGCGCGAAACTTTTTCGGCTTTTTTGGCTGCTGACGTAAGCATGGCGTCGGTTGTACGGCAGATGACGTCAGCTGTGGGTCCCTAGTATAGCGCAACGTGGTGAGATACTGGGTGTACTGTGGTGAAGAGACTCCGATGCGATATCGCGATATCGCGTCGGCGGGGAACGAGGGGGATAATTAGGTTGGACATTTGGCACTTGCGACTGCCGATATGCAATATCGCGATATCGCATCGGCGGAGACAGAGAGGTGAATGGATTGGACACTCGGTGTTTGTGATTGCCGAACGCCGATATCGCAATATCGCATCGTCGGGGGATGAATTGGCGATGTTTTGCATGAATATGAGAGTGCGAGGTTGCGATGCGAAAACGGCCTTGAGGAGAAAAAGGTAAGTAAGTGGGTGTGAAGGTCATATGAAGTCTCCGAAGGGGTCTAATTACCTCGGAGTGACTTTATACTTTGGAAGGAGTCCATAGTATCTGGGAGGTGGTTTTGGAGGTCGGGGTTCTTGCTTAGTTTCTGATAAACTAAACAATTCACGGGAATTGTTATGGTTATTTTTCAACCAGGGGGAGGGATATTACATAGGGGGATTTTACTTAATATTAATAAGGGGACAGGAAGAATAGGGAGCTAAATAACAATGTTAGTGGTTAATATGGAGATGGTAAGAAAGCGCTAAGTTTGGGAGAGCTTAGGCTGTTACAAGGGGGTAGTACCATACTTCGAGAGAAAATATGGAACAACTTTGAGTAAAGTAGATCTTTACTCAAGCCGGAGTTATGAAGATGATGGAACTTAAGAGGTGTCAAGCAGATCTTGACCTCTTTTGGGGAAATTAGTTAATGATTGGGGAAAACAGAGAAGGGGAGTCAGTTATACCTCTTTTGAGCTTTTATGCTTACAAATCCTTTCTAATTATGTCCTGCATGATATGATACCTGGAAACCTGAAACTGGTCAGCAATTTAACAGCCTCAGAACTACCTACCCAGCCTACTTGCCTAACATTTTTTCTTCTTTTGTTTGGGGGTGCACTTAGACTTGCAAACCTGTCGTTCATTTTTCTTTTGATGCCTTTCCTATCTACATACTACCCTTGTTTCTTCCGGAGCCCAGATTAAGCTGGTGGGCTCTTCTGTGTCTCTACCTATCTAAGAATCTGCCAAGATTAAACTGTTTGGTCAGATTTGCAATCTCTATATTCTAAAACATGAAATTTAAACCTAGGGAGACCAAGATTAAACTGTTTGGACCTCCCTTTAACTAAAAGTAGCGATACCGGGATAACTTTACAAAATCTGAAGGCAATTGAATGAACTTGAAGTAGCCTTCTTCATTTGGAGACTGTTTGAACAAATATGGAGCATTGCAGCAAGCAAAGTACGACATATTTGGCCTGTGAAATGCCAATCATGAAAAATGAATACCTGCTGCAGTAGGAGCTAACACATCGAAATGAAAATATCACAATATCATGTTGGATTGCGTTAAATTTTTGAGCCAGGTCATAAAACCATCAATTTCACATCCATTTACCTATTGAGTAAGTAACAGTTGAAAAAAAACAATGCTAATAAAATCAATTAGAATTTTTATTATTTTAGGGCTCTTTCCACCTACATTAGATTAGGTTGTAGGGCTTTGGAATAGGGAAGTGAGTTAACTTTCCAAGGCTACAAATAAACACTAGAATCTTATGATAGGGAGTAAATCCATTTATTACTCTTTGGCTCTATGAAGCTCCTCTAACAAGGGAGTTAAGCACAAGATCATATCAGACCTAGTGGAGTGATTGACCCCACTTCATTGGTTACAGTAGAGTGTTTTACATGTATTACAAATGATATTGAAAGGTTCTTAGGAGTCACTTGAAGGTAAACCTCATATTAACCATGTTGAGGAACTTTCAAGGGGATTGACCTTTGTTACTCTTCCCTTACATGTACGTCTCATATGTGACTATCCTCCCATGTTAAATTGTCATAAGTTGTAACCTTAGAGACCATAATATTAGGTCTATTACCCAAGGTGACAACGGAGGGGAAGTCTCTGATGTACCTAGAAAAGAAGTTGGCTAGACTCACTTGGACCATTTTGGAGGGTATTCTTCACTCAGGATGGCATAAGTGAAGTTACTTTCACTAGATTGTGTTCATTAAGTAGGTTGTTAATGTAATTGGTTCCACTCGCTCTATCTTTATTCACTTTTTACATTGATATTTGCGACGTTGGATTTCATTACCAACTAGTGATTTCACTATGAAAAGTTTTTTTGCATGGTTTGACCCCTTAGATTTACTAGCATGTGTTATTTGCTTGTTTTTCCTTTTTACAGACCTTAGGTGTGGATTGCGAATATTATTTAAATTCTTGATAAAAAATATTTTATTTGAATCTAATAGAAACAATTCCGAAAGTTACCGATCAAGGAATCCCCATTAATGAGAATCCTTGTCCTTTTCCTAGCTTTGGAAATGTCGGTCCTCCTTATATGGCTACATTTTTACTTCCTGGATTCATGATAGGTTTACCAGTGTGCTTGTTTTCAACTTCTTTAGTACTAAATAATCAAATTGTACCATGTCGACCAAGTTTTTCACCTCAACCAATTTATCTATCTCAACAACACTAGCCATTAGTTAACCCTTTACCTTCTTCACCCAGAATATCTTCCTCCCTTTCTTCTTCTTCACTTGGTAAAAGCCTTGATGCTAGTAATTAGGTGGCTAAGAAGAAGAAGAAAGGGAAGAAGAAGGAAAATAAGCAAGGTAAGAGAGAAGTTAACCAACCAATTTTGAGTATGGAAAATGTTTAGGAACATTGCAAAAGAAATCACAAGCTCAAATTCCCTTGAAAACATTGTAAGGGTGACCATCTTCTTATTGATTGTCTTGGTATTCTAGAGGTGTTAGAAGTGTGGTCTAAAAATTCTAATCAACTTACTATTGATCCATCGACCAATTATTGTTAGGCTCCTTAAAAAAAGGGTAAAGTTAGGTTTCCTTGTAGGTTATGTAAAGGGATTCATCATAGTCACCTTTTCCCTCATATGGATGAAACCTCAAAATTGTTGGAAAAAATACTATTTCACAGCAACAACTTCCAACTAGTTATCATAAACTTTCTCCAAACCTTCCTTCAGTTGATGAAGTGATTGATCTAATTCCAAGTATAGTCAATCCCACTCTTCCATTGGAAAGTGAAACACATATCACTCAGGTTGATGAACCATTGGCTGATCAAGTGGTTGAATCGATTCCATCTTTGGTCGATCCCACTCTCCCTATAGAGAGTGAACTTAATACCACTCAGCTTCTTCTTGTTACTTTAAATTCTTCTACACTAGGGGGCATTTCACCTGTTTCGATGGAAACCCCTCCAAGTACAGAGGTCATTTCCTTTGATTGGAGTAGACTAATAGAGCCTCGTCTTCCTCCTTCTACCCCTTTCGAAATCATTGTGAAAGTGTAGGGTAAGAATGTGCATCGCACAAATGTCGATGAAGGTGCTTCTGTTACTAGTTTATCCTCAACCGCTTGGAATGCTTTGGGTTCCCCTTAGCTTGTGCCGGTTACACAGAATATGTTAGCTTTTAACAGAACCATTAGCGAACCTTTAGGGATCCTTCCTAAGTTACCTATTACTCTAGAAGGAAAAACTATCTGTATTGATGTTATGATATTCCAAGGCCCCCTGGATTTCAATTTTATCCTTGGATGATACTATATTTATACCATGAAAGTTGTCATGTCCACACTCTTCCAAGCGATGTATTTCCCTCACAATGGAAACATTGTGACTATTTACCAGATTTCTTTCATTGGTCTTGACTCGAATAGCAACCATTTAAAATCTCTGAATGTTCATTATATGGAAGTGGTCTCTACCCCACCACTGGTTAATAACATGGCAACGAGTCCCATTTTTTTAGTTACCAATGTAAGCGAGCCTCTCACTATTTTCTCAACTTATTTTGACTTAGATCTATTAATTAACATGGAAATCCCTTGAATGGGGACATTTGAACTTTATTTTCTTATCCCCATTGATTCCCTTAACCTATGTTCCTTCCAGAGAACTATTCTTCCTCCTGATGAAGACCTCTTGGAAGCCATGATTGGAGAGTGTCCCTTGGTATTTGTTTCTTCCAAATGGAAGCCATGATAAAGGTCCTTATAAGGATGATTATTTTACTGTGTCAACCACGTTAAAAAGTGAAACAAGTCCCTATCAGGATAGTTATTTTACTATGTCAACCTCATTAAAAAAACTGAAACAGGTCATTATGAGGATGGTTCTTTTACTGTGTTAACCTCGTTTAAAAATGAAACAGGTCCTTGTGAGGATGGTTCTTTACTATGCCAACCTCGTTAAAAAATGAAACAATATCTGAGCATAGTTATTTTCATTTCAATCTCACGTAAAAATGAAAACCACCCTATAAAATTCATGAGCATAGTTCTATCTCAAGCTCGTTAAAAAATGAAACAAATCCTCCCCTAATTAAGTCGAGTATTTCACATGATCTCGTAAATGAACCTTCATTTCATTTACCTATTAATAACTAGTAGTCTACTAAGGCAGATCAAATGAAGATTGGGGGGCATATACCTTTGTAGGTTATGCTTGAGGGGAATTAAAACTTATCTCAAGCACATTTTCCTCTCTATTTCAATCTTATGTAAAAATGAAACCACTCTCAAGCATAGTTTTTCTCTGTTTCAAGATTGTATAAAAATGAAAACTATTTAGAGTCCATTTTGGTTATTATTTTCAAGGCTCATTAAACTCATGAACATATGAATCTTCTTTTTCTATCTTTTCATGCTCGTAAAACATACATGAAAATGTCGAGTTCTTTCTTTCTTTTCCTACTCGTTAATTAAATTGAAATTCGATGATATGAGTATACTTTTATCACTTTTTCAGACTCCTTAAACATACACAAAAGTGAAATCTTAGAGTTACCTTTAAGCACTTTTCAGACTCCAAAAACATGAAAAGATTACTGAGTACACTTGTTTCTTTCAAACTCGTTAAAATAAATGAAAAAAAAGCCTACCTAGTATAAGTTTACCTCTTTTACGGACTATGTAGACTATTTATGAAAAAGGTATACTTTGATTAATCATGGTCAATAGAGTTCTATCATGCATTATTTTACGCTTTTCCAAGCTTGAGAGATTAAATCTACAAAAAAGGACATTTTAGAGTTTACTTATGTTTTCCTGTAGACTCCCTAAATATGAAAAACATTGAGCTTCACTTTCTCTAGGCTCATTAAAATTTTACATTGAAAGAACTATATGAGTTTCCATTTTGTGTCTTTTCAAACTCTTTAAACATGAAAACAACATCGAGTTATCCCTCCACTAGACTCGTAAAACATAAGCATTGTAGGACTCGTCAATCATGATGAGACTGAACCACTCCTTCCTTGGGGTTGTTAAAAATATTCTAAAGGATGAACCTATAGGTGACAATCATATGTTATCCTCCTCAACCTTGTGTAGAAATAAAGAGTTACATGCTACTAATGGTGGGGAAAATTTGGGAAAGAACATTTATTTTTGTATTGTAAGAAGGAAGCATGTTGCACTTGAACATGAAACTCTTTCACATTTGTGTATGGCTTTGGAAATCCTTTTGCCTTTGAATTGGTCGTACCTCATTAAAAGTATTCAAACTAGCTTCTGGTCCTATTTTTGAGTCAAATGCTACCAAGTCAAAATGTCGTGTCACTGATATGTTCGAGAGAAGTCCAACCTCAGTCAAAATTAGCTTGCAAATCATAACCTTGAATCATGTCTGTCATCTCTGAGTCAGTCCTAAATCTTTCCATTTTGTTCTTCAAAAATTAATTCCCATTTCATGTCGTTGATGGGGGATACGTCAAGGCCCTCTTACAATAGGTCGCTTCCTGTCAACGTCATCTCATTATCCAGGAAGTTTACTTAGAAACCCCCTTTTGGTACCTTGCAATCTGCATGTGTCAATGGCAGATTTCTCGCTTTCAATGATAGGATTTCATCATTGGCCTTCGATCAAATGATTCTATGAGTGTTCAACTTAAAAAGATTTAATCAAACTTCATAGATTGTATTGGAGTACCTTGAGAGCCATTGTAATTATTGGTGGTTTCTCTCACACCTATTAACAATTTAGATCATTGATCAGTAATTAGGTGGTTTCTACCATGTTCGAGTTCAAGAAACTTACTAACATGGTTAGATTTGTACATCAAGAGATGGAAATCAAGACCTTGGATCTAGTTTCATCCATCTATGCTATGTGGAGTTATTAAATATTCATGATTGTAAACATAGATCTATTGATGGATACATCCATACTATGTACTCTGTTGACATGGATCTTTAGATGTATTTTCATACTGATTCTTTGAAATACTTGTACTCTTAGTATGGGAATTCCTACCTCATTGATGTTTATATGAAATCATGATATGGTAATCCTTGATTATTTGTTTCAGGTCTTCGACCAATTGGTCTCTCATCTGAACCTTTAACATGATAAAGTGCTTCAGTCATCAGACATATTTTTTGTCTTTTCATTTTAGGGAGAAATATGTTACACTAAATTTTGTCACCATGACTGTCGATTCAAATCTCTCTCTATCCTATGAGTGTCTCAAGTGAATCCCCTATGAAGCTCGAAGTAAAACAATATGAGGGACAAAAGGAATTTCTGGTTGCACTGCTTAAAAACCATTTTTGAACATATGCATAGTTTTCCTATCCATTACCTACACATGTGCAGTTTTTACCATTGTTCCCTGCGCAATTTTGTGCACTGTCTTCCACTATAAACCGTACAATCTTGTTCACGCAAATAAAAATAAAAAAGCAAGTTCTAGAAGCTTTTATGGAGGAATCTTATCCAAATTAGAAAAATTACTACATACTTGTTCCTCATCCCTTGGTTCATGGAACTACTCTCCTCCTCTTAAGCATCATATCCCTTGAGAAGAGGAACTAGAAACCTCCTCCTCTCGCCTATAAATTGAGCACAAGACTAGAGGATGGAAGAGACTTGGATTTGTAAACTTATGTTGCTGATTTTGGGTTTAAAGAGCTTGTCATCAAGGGAAGGAACATAGATCATTAGAAGATTCTTGTGACATCAAGCCAACCAGGTTGTAAGCTTCTTCTCATTTGAATTCAATACAAAGTAGTTTTTATTTCCCATTTTCATCTATTTTGATGTTATTTGCAAGATTCCTTGATCACTCACATAGTTTATAACTGATTATTGCTTCAAGTATATGATCAATGTATGTTAAGTTAGGGATTTCATTTACCTTTGATTTTATATGTGAAATGCTTTGATACCTTTGAATGTTTTTTTCTATGTAGATCTCTTTTAGAGCATCATGGAGAAGTTGTAGAAAGCATTGGAAAAGCCTCTAAGGAATTGATGAAAAATGGTTGTGGAAAGAACTGAAAGGAATTCTACAAGCACATTGCTAATAGGAAAGTGATTCTTCATGTACTACATGTTTCATGTTTTAGTTATAGGCTAAGGATAGGTAGCAATTATTTTGATGTTTGTTACTAGATTATGTTGTAAATACAAGGAGATCCTTCTTGTCTGCAAAAAGTGATTTTTCCTCCTAACACTAGGGAAAAACCAAATCAAACTCTTCTACTCTTTATAGAACCAAATAAAAATGAGAAAACTAGTACACAACTAGGACTACCACCAAACACCAAGTCATCCCTTCAAAATATCTTCAAAGTCTTACTTCCAAGTCACTTCTTCAGTATCTTTCTTCAAGGAGCCAAAGTCTTCTTGAAGATTTTTCCTTCAAAGAGTCAAAGTATTTCCTTCAAAGAGTAAAATTCTTCTTCAAAGTGTATTATTTAAGGAGTCAAATTCTTCTTCAAAGTACCCTTCTTTAAAGAGTCAAAGTTAACAAGAGTCAAAGTCTATTCAATTTTCAATAGTCAAGTTTCAACTTCTTATTTCAGGTCTGCAACTCATCCCACAATTTTCATCCCTGCAAATTGCACAAATCCCCATGAAATCTTACACGTGTGAGCTAGTTTAGGTCAAATTATAGCCTTCCTCTTCTTCGCTTGGATTTTTCTCTTGCTTTCTAGACTTCACTCTTGATTTAATTTTATTTTTAGTTTTTGATTGAACTTGATTAGTTGGAGGTCACCTTAGGTTGAATTCTCTTCTAATATATGCTCATCTTTTGCGATCGAATGGGTTTGTTTTGGGCCGACTTCAGTGGAAGGGCAGACCTGGTGTTAGGAGTCCAAAAATCAAATTTAATATTTCTTTCTTGGTAAAATGTTCCCGTAACGGTCTTATACATATGATAAGGACTATATTGATTCAATAAACCATAGATCATGAAGAACATTATTGACCTAATTCAAAAAATAAAATAGAGCATGAAGCCATTGTTTTCAAAATTATATTTTTCTATTTCTTTTTTATTTCACAATAAATATATAATGATGTGAGTATAATAACAATTATGAAGATCGAGCATAGGTATATTTTTCAACACTCCCTTTTAACTAGGGAGGTATTCATAATTGTAAAAATAATACATGGATGACCTCAAGTTGAAATGTTTTAGAAAGAGTATCATAATCAACACATATGATGTTAGAGGTCTAGATACCATATAGGCCTACTTCCAAGGTATCTAAGTACCATCTAGGCTACCTACCAAGGTACCAATAAGGATCCAAGTGTAATCTAGGCTACCTAGCAAGACACTAATTCAACAAGGATCTAAATTTAATTTAGGCTACCTGCCAAGACACTAAGTCATCAAAGATCTAGGTGTCATCTAGGCTACCTTCCAAGACACCAACCCTAACAGGGTTCTAGGTATCATCTAGGCTACCTGCCAAGATACCATCTCGACAAAGATCCAAGTGACATCTAGGAAACCTACCAAGACACCAATAGGGATCTAGATGATGTCCCCCATCAATAGGTATATTATAAGGCCCACTTTTCTATCCTCCATCCTATAATTTCTTCTTTTCTCACATTAATTAACATCTTTTTAGATATAATGTGCTTAATTCGAAGACTAAGGGATGCTTGTCATACTTTGTGGCCTAATTGGTTAATTTGTAGGTCAAAGAGAATTTTTGAGTGCATTTACTATGTAGAGGCACATTAGAGGCATCTATATGAGATGTAGAAGGCTCATCCCCTACATTTACTCTCCTTCAAATCGACTTGATCCCTAAAATCACTCATGAAAAGCTCAAGGTCTACTAGCAGCCAATGAAATCAAGTAATTGTGAGGATCTAATGGAGCTAGATCCATTTTATTTGATATTTTGGAGGGAAGTATTCCTCTTTGCAATGAGGATACCCGTCTGTTATCTTTGTATAAATAAAAAAGCCTAAGGGGTCACTATGATTCAAATTTTTGAGTAGGGAAGAGATACTAAGAGCTAAGAGCTAAGAGCTTGAGATTGTCATTTTTCATTTTCATTTGCATGATGTGCTTGAAATTTATTTTATGTCCATGAAAAGTCTATTGTTGTTCCAAATTCGAGTTTTTTAGAGCACTAAGTCCCCTTGGGTTAGCGCCCAACCGAGAGGCTCCAGTCTCTCTTTGTATATCTTATCTATGCATTATTTTTAGTAGCAACATTTCCTTCTTTCTTAGTAGATGTTTACTTGCAATGATTGCTATTGCAAGTATGGTTACCACCTCTCTTGTGGGAAGTGTGGTTAAAGAGTCTACAATATCAAGCCAAAAATATGTCTTTATTTTCCTTTGCATATTGCTAGACTTTAGATCATTTCTCTTTTACATACTTTGTTTCTGCACATCTAGGAGGTTAATCACATTCTTATTCAAGATTTCATGTATGTAGGTCAAATGCATGTTTCAAGATATATTGAATTTTGATGAAATGAAATTCAACTTATCATTTCTTATTTGGTTTCATACAATCTAACTCATCCTTTCGTATCTAGTTCATTTTGCTGCAATTTGATCATTAGTTTGGCATTCTCTTCAAGTGAAAAAGGGATTGTTTGTTGTTTTGTAGGCACTACCAATGGCTTGCAGCATTAGAACACTCATCCTAAATCTCTCTTTTCATCATTAATGCCTTATTTTTCATGTCACATTGCTCTCAAAACTCTACCACTGAAACCATATTTCTGGGTCATTGAGGGACATCGTGCACATTTTATTTTGTGCAATATGGGCCTCTTAGGAGTGTTGGGCTTGGAAAAAGCATCATAAAAACTTTATACACCCTCATCTACCTTTTCCTAGCTTCATAACACATTTTCCACCATCAAGATGGTCACATATCTAATCCTATAGCAAAACAGGGCAATCCTATAACATCTTGTAGCAATCATGTAGCGGTCCTATAATGTTGACACCTAATCATAAGGATTGGGTGAAAAACTTTAATTAATGTAAATAAATAGTAGAAAATATGAAGAGTCTGTTGGCACTATGGCACTGATTTAGAACTATGGCGCAGGTGTTGTCCTGGATGGCAACTCTCTTTGGTAATAGATCTCAGTTCAGGCTTTCAGAATGAAGGAAAAGACATATACGCGGGTTCATCTAGACAAAGACGCACATACACGTGGGTTAGACGTTACAAAGGCGCGTATATGTTGGAGAACTTACATTTGGTCCATGGTAGTTAGTCCTTGGCATTTGAACCTATGGTTTTGGACCATGGTACCTCGTCAGAAGTGTTGATCCCAAGTATTGGGTCCATGGTATTCGTTGATTATGGTTTTGGACCATGGTATTGTGGAAGGCCTAAGACTATAAAAGAGGAAGGAGATCATGTGGCAAAGGATCATATGAATTATTATTGAATATCTGATAAAGTGCTATATCTGGAATACTGGTAATTGGGTTATGGTGCAGATCTGGATCTGAATGAAGGAGGAACCTTAGCGCAAAGAGAAGGATAAGTTCTATTGATGGGTCATAATCTTTAAGCTTGAATGACAGTATCTTTGTATGATTTTGGTCTGTTATATGTGGCGCTTGCTTGATCTATAACACTGATAATCTGGGTTAATTAGTGTTTGAATATCTGAAAGAGCGAATTATCCTTTATAGATCTATACGCAGGTTCAATGAAGAAAAGTCGCATATATACGCTGGTTCAGTAAATGAAAAAACGTATACGCAGGTTGTTCGAAACAGAGAAGCGTATGCACGCATGTTGCAGGTTATTGAAATAGCATATATATTTTGAGTTGTGATCTAGCTGCTTCTGTTTATTGCTGTTGTGTTCTGGGTTCAGATTTTGGTGTGTGGTTTCTGGTACTGTGTTTTGGGTACAGTTGTCAGAGAAGTATCTACTTGATTCAGATCTAATTGGTGAAAAGGAGATTGGTTGATGGAGAAATTCTTGATGATTGATTGATGTTCATGGATCCAGTCTAAAAATTAATGAAACGTGGTCCCTGGAAGAAAGAGAAGGTTGTAGCCTTATGTAGGCCAGCATCTACGTACTAGTATCTTGGCTAGTGCAAGAGCTAAAGGGCGTTGTAGCTCCCTTCCAGGAGAAGCTGGAGAATGAGAGAGGGTTGTAGCTCTCTGTAGGTTGCAGCCTGCGTACTGGTAAAGACTGCACCAGTACATTGTAAAAGAAGTTTCTAATTTAAAAGAAGATAAAGATGAATTGCATTCCGGTGGTTTTCACCCACATTGGCTTTCCACCTTATATCTTGTGTTCTTGTGTGTGATTGTCTTTCTACTCTGTTTTACTGTTTCTGGTTACTGGTTATTTGATTCTGAAACACCGATTAACAATCAACATCAGAAAGATAAAGTAAATTAAAAGTTTGTTTTGTATACGCGGGTTTCCTTCTGAATAGTTTCGTATATACGTGGGTTTAATTAACTGAAGTAGCGTATATCATTTGATTTTGAAAAGGAATATTTGACTTGATAATACTGATTCACCCCCCTCCTAGTATTATTTCCAACAATTAGTATCAGAGCAGGTCCTTCAGAAGAAGCTTGATCGCTTGAAGGAAGATATTTCATCATGAACAACTAGGAGAGGGAAGCATCAATTAGGGCACCGATTTTTGATGGGACAAACTTCGTATATTGGAAGGTAAGAGTTACTACCTATCTTCAATCTCTTGGTACAGAAGTCTGGGATTCATAGATACAGGGTATACTTTTCCATCAACAACTCCTACAGATCCGGCTGAGAAGAAGAAATATGAAACAAATGCAAAGGCAATCAATACTCTATTAGGATGTCTATCTCAATCAGAATTTGTCAAGGTTATGCAGTATAAATCCGCAAAAGAAATATGGGACAAGATTGTTCTAAACTATGAACGAGATGATCAAGTAAAACGTGCAAAACTTCAGACCCTCAGAATTCAGTATGAAAATCTCAGAATGTATAATGATGAAAGTGTGGCTAACTATTTCCTTCGTGTGGACGAGATTGTTAATTGTATGGAAAACTTGGGTGAAGAAATAAAAGAGGTTGTTGTGGTTGAAAAAGTTCTAAGATCTTTGTCCACTAAGTTTGAATCTAAAGTTTCTACAATAGAAGAAAAGGAGAATCTACGAAACCTTACAATGTCACAACTTCATGGGATTCTAACTGCTTATGAAATGAGGAAAGGAGGACCATCAGACAGGAGAGAAGCAGCTTTCAAGGCTTCAGGCAAAGGAGACTACTATGAAGTAGGACATGCGTCAGAAGAGGAAGAAGAATCAAATTTTGTCAAAAACCTTCAACGGGGTACTGGAAGATTCAGAGGTACGTTACCTTTCAAATTCTTTGCTTCTGGAAGAGTCGGTCATTATGCTGCCAAATGTCCTCATAAGGATAAAACTGTCAAAGGGAAGGAACCTGTTAAATGGAACAAGAAATGGAATGTAACTAAGAAAAGTTACTACACTCATGAAGATAGTGATGGTCTTTCAAATAGTGATGAAGATGAACGAGGTAATAACTATAAAATCTTAATGGCCTTTGAAGATGATGATTACATAGATGCTATAGATGTGGATGGCTCTTATGAAGAGATTTCTAGACTCAAAACATGTTTAGAAGAAAAGAATGTGATCATTGATACTCTACAATTCCAACTTGATGAAAAAGAAAATTTTCTTGAGAAGTTAGAATGTGAAATTGTTAGCGTTAGAAAAGAAATTGAGAAAACAAAGGCTCTTAATATTAAATTTGTTAAAGGATCTAAAACTCTGGATGAGATTATCAATGTACATCGTTCTCCACTAATCAAGACTGGTCTAGGGTATAATGGAGAAGCATCTCAAGCATCCACCTCAAAGAGTTATCTCGATGCAGCAAGGAGGAATGAGCAAAAGCCCAATGAAGATCACCAGGTAAAACAGGGACTAATTACATGAAGAATAAACAAAGACTACCAGGTAAATCAGGGGCAATCCACCTTAAGGATGAACAAAAGATACAACCAACCACAGGTAAAATCTTCTCAATTTGCCTCAAGAATGGATAACAATAGAAACTACAATCATTTGGCAGATAGATTTGAGAATCGGAGGGGTTTCTTCAATGGTCAATGTTTCTCTTGCCATAACTTTGGCCACAAAGCAGCTCAATGTGTTTCCTATAATACAATCATGACTAGAGAAGCTCAAAAACAAAGAAGTATGACTGGAATCACAAAAAGGACCTATAACAACTTTTCCGCTCTTGAAAATGAAATTGAATGTTCTATTTGTAATAACTTCGATCATGAAGATTCTAAATGCGGGAGCAGGTTTTGGAAGACAAATCAGAAGGAAAAAACCTCAAATACCAGAACATGGAGAATGAAGGAACCACAACCAGAAAGATGTGGGATAGCTTTATATGTAGAAGGACAAGAAAATCAATGGTACATTGGCAGTGGATGTTCAAAGCATATGAAAAGTGATAGAGAAAAACTTGAATCATATAGTGTTTTAGAAAAGGGAAAGAAAGTTTATTTTGGAAATGATACCCCTGCAGTCATAAAAGGAAAAGGCACTGCTCAATTGAAAGAAAAGGTCAAAGCTAGAAATGTTTTGTATGTTGATGGCTTGAAGCATAATCTACTAAGTGTTAGTCAGATGTGCGATCAAGGAACCGAGGTAATATTTCGATGAAATGGGTGTAGTGTTCGTGATCTTGATACATGAGAAACAGTGATCAAAGGTAGAAGAACTCCAAATAATTTATACATATTTGAAGAAGGACAACAACAATGCTATTTGAGCAAGGATGATGAACACTGGTTATGGCACCGGAGGTTGGGTCATCTAAGCTCCTCACAAATAAGGAAAGCATGCAAATACCAGACAGTTCGTGGTCTTCCAGATATCAAAATTCTAGACAAAACTATATGCAAATCATGTCAGTTTGGTAAACAAACCAGAACTAACTTCCCTGAGAAGGAAGGATCAGCTAG
>APFE030964378.1:45247-77503 GCA_000404065.3 Pinus taeda | reverse complement strand
CTACATATTTATACATCCTTAATTAATTTTTCAATCCACATGAAATAATTGTTTCTAAAAAACAATATTTTTTAACAAAGGACATAAAAATAACCATTTTTAAATAAATATAACTAAAAAACTACATGTTTTGATAATTTTTTGCTAGAATTTGCATGTCAAAATCACAATTTTTATACGGAAATTTTAACTAAAAATGGTTAAATAATAGTTTTTTTTTTATGAATTTCATGTCAAAAAAATAATAATAATCATTTTTTTTTCAAAAAATAATGATTAACTTAAAAACTAATGTGAAAATCACATATTGCAAATATTAAATGTATAACAACCTTAATTGATGTTTATTCTTCTCATAAAATGTCAAAGTAAAAACATTGCAAAGCTTGATTTCCAAGCATAACTTAAATTTAATCAACAATGTCATGTAATCCAAACTCTTCATCCTCTAGAGTTTCATCATTGTCTTCTTCCACAATATTTTCTGCTTCCATCTTGTATAACACTGATGGGTCCACTGCTATCACAGTTGTATGGACTTTGATATCCTTTGAGGGAAAGTGTCGATTGCAATTTGAAATGGGAACTATATGATGCAATGTTTTATATGTTGTATCCTATAGCCTGGTGTGTCCACTGTATCATGAGTGCCTGATTGTTTGGGCTTAGGACTATCCGCTAATGGTTGGAAACACCGATAGTAAAAACTGTTGGTTTCCACACGCAGTTAAAGAAGTTTCATGCCATGTTTGTAAGGTTTGTTTCCATGTATTATTTAGGCCCAATAACCTCTATTGGAAATACACCAATTCTCTGTGTTAAAACAAACCACCGAGTCAAAGGACTATTGTGCGGTTAAGTCTCTAGGAAATATTTTCCGATGGATTTTCCATGTTAATAATGTAAAACACCGCGTTCTTTTCGTGGAGAATCTCGGTTGTTGAAACCACCTCCTAAAGTGTATATCAACATATGTCAATAAAGGACTTCGTAAAAGATAAGAGACCTTGATTTCCCCATGTTTGTGTACTCTAAAACCTATAAAAATCACTTCCAAAACTATCTTCACTAAGTAGTTTTTAAAGAAGGATACGAACCATAGGCCTTTGCCATGGTTGGAGAGGAAGATAGATGTTAATGTTAAGATAGGTGTTAAGGTTAAGATTTCATTTCCAAACATGTAAAGGTGAGGGAAGTTTTGCATAGTTAGGGTTTTATTTAAATAAAAGACAATGCATGTTATTAGTGTGCATGTTAACAACACATGTTTGTTCTTGTAAATTCAAAAATAATGGTAAGAGTCTTTGGTTTGAGCTTTAGAATGACAAACTTAGTAATTCATATAGTATAAACAATGACACATCCAATATAATGGTAAGAGTCTTTGGTTTGAGCTTTAGAATGAAAAACTTAGTAATTCATATAATATAAACAATGACACATCCATTATAGTGAGTTAGCTCAAATGACTGAGCCTTGTGAATTACAAACAAAAAGTCATAAGATGAAATCCTTGAACCAATTATTATTCATAATTATTAAAATTTTAGAAATATATATTACAATTTAGAGAAACATTCTATTTTTTCACAAATAAAAATTATATATTAAAATAGTTAATTAAATTTGTTATCTTGTAGCATTTTACATTATACTCTACTCAATTATAAATATATCTCCTATCATTATTCTCACTTAACAAATTATTATTTTATAATTTTCCGAATAACATTTAAATCCAATAATAATATTACTCACTGAACAAATTATTATTTTTATAATTTTTCAATAACATTTAAATATAATAATAATATTATATAAAACAATATATAATGTACGTCAAAATCACAGAAAAGAAACACAAAACCTTTGATAATATTACAATTTTCATTCATATATATATTGAATTCACACCCAAAAATCTCATACAAAAGATATATATTGAACGTATGTCAATAAGGGGAAAGTCTCATACAAAATATATATCCAATATGTCTCATAAAGGGGAGTCATAATGGATAGGAAATCATCGTTTCCCCAAGTTTCCATGCTATAAGAGTCAATTCCAGAACTGTCTTCACTTCCGCTAATAATTGATACAGTTTCCAGAACTTTTTGAATGTTGTGCACAGGTTTTGTCACCACCTTTATTTTATTTTCATTATAATTGTTTAAATTTTTTATTAATATTCAGTCATTGTAAATTTTTATTGTTTTAAGTGTTTTTAACCATAAATAACTTTCTGATAATATTTTTAAAGAAGGACATACCATTATAGTCAAGACATGGAGTAAAGGAATTGCTTCCACTTCTACCATTGGTAACTCTTCAAATTCCGGTAAAAGAGCAAGAGAAAATATTTCCAATGAAGGAAATGCCCCTCTGCAACCAAATTCTTTGGGAAACTGCCTCAGCATGGGACAACCACAAATCGCAAATGTGGAAGTTCTTCCAGCTTATTGCACCCACACAATTGAAGATACCTCAGAATTTGAAGATCACAAAAACTACTCCCCATTTTAACCATGTGAGAGCATTGCAGTGACAGTCTTCTCAAGCCAACCAACTGTTGTGTAAGGTGTTGTAGAAGATCTATGTGTAGCTGTTATGGTGACTGCGTGGAAGCTTTCAAACATGTGTTGTTGCTTACATGTGCGTAAAAAAGTGGAGATGAGAGGAGACAACTTCCTCCAAACCTGTGTTTACTTTTCTGCCACATACACTTGTCGTTTTTTGAGCTACATGTGCACTAAAGCCTTCTTTACATGCTATTCTAGCAGGCTGAATTGGAGGTTGTGTTGACTATTTAAATTGGCAGCACAGATGTGAGAATAGTTGGGTGGTGGGGCGATTCTCAAAATCGCCCCGCCACCGCCTCGCCACCACCCGGGTGGTGGCGCGGTGATTCTGAGAATCGCCCCACCATTCTTCTTATTGCCATACTTATTTTTATAGCAGCACATGGAAAATTTACTGCCTTATACCTTTTAGAAAGCTAGAGCCTACCCAAAGTGGACTATGTATTTTAGTCTTATGCATTGTGCACACTTATAGCTGCAAGAGCCTACCCAAAGTGGACTATGTATTTTAGTCTTATGCATTGTGCACACTTTGCTAACGCTTGCTCTTTGACTTTTAGGTTGATACCTTCCTTACTGTTACTTGGCCGAAAAATTGAAACTTACCCTCCTGATTTTTCTAATATACTTTGTGGCATGTATTCAGCCATTCCCAAGCATTTTTCGTATAATTATTTAGTTCAGTAAAGAAACCTAGGTATTTAGATCTATATTGGAACTTAGTGCAATTATATGGGAAAGGATGTCCGATCTGGGTCTCATATAGGGTGTTTGCAAATTGTCTACCATACCTATAGAAGCACAATAGAGATCTAGGATTTCTTTCAACTTGCATCTCTTTATATACCATTGCCAAAAAGAAGAACATTGACAAAAAGATGGGTCAAATGGCTGATGTAGTGTTCTACCAATGTTAATGCGGGTCAGAGCTCCTGTTCATTTTGCCTTTGTTATGGTCCTGCCAATTTAAATTACCTTTTAGAGCTCTTGTTCTTTTTGCCTCTATTATCTGCCTAAAATTATTGGGGCTTCATGTCGGATTTCCTTCAATTCACGTGGTTTGATGAAAAGTTTCATACCAAATGCATTGTCAATATGTTGGGAATTCCCTTCTTTTCAATTTCTCAATGGAACCAAGTTTGGCTTGTCCATCATGAAGGCTATTGCACAAAATCACGGCTTCAATAACGGTCAACTCAAGAATGAAATGGAGTTACTTGCAACATTGTCAGTCAGTTGTGTTACAATGCCAAGATTAATTGCAGTTAGTGGCCGTATTCTTGATTCATTTGGATCCATGCAAGTCCTCATTTCTCTGAACTTCTCCAGCAGCCAGCATAGTGGTCAGATTCCAAACAATTCTTTATTGAAACTCAATTTGCCTAATTTATCCAATAGTCAGTTGACATGCCCTATCCCGTTGTGGCGATTCTGAGAATTGCCCCACCATTCTTCTTATACTATGTCAAGCTCCAGCAGTTCCCTAGACAAGATACAGGGTTGATCCGAGCTTGGGGAGTCTTTCTTACTTCAATACTTATTTTTATAGCAGCACATGGAAAATTTACTGCCTTATACCTTTTAGAAAGCTAGATAAGCACATCCATAGGATCACATTTATAAGCTTGCAATACAACATCAAATTTCTTTCTTCATTCAATGCATAACCCAAATCAAGAAATTCACATCGCAACAGGATTCAACCAGATGCTCACAAAACTCACTATCTTCATCCAATTCTTGTTCTTCAAAGCAATTTTCAAATGGTTTTAGCTTTAGCATGGGAGCATGCAAAAACTATTCATCAAGTCACATTTTAATTTTATGTGAAATTTACCTTGTTATCTAACTGCTGCATGGAACTTTATTTTTTTCCTGCGTGTATATATTTTTCTTCATATGCTAATTTGATGGGCTGCTGAGTGTGATTGATGATAGGTGCATGAGGAAGAAAACTCCCACGTAAGACTGCCTCCCAACTCCCACGTAAAACTGAGTCTCAAACTGCTGTTGACACGTCAAACAGTCAAGCCAACGAACTGATGTGTAAGGTGTTGTAGAAGATCTACATTTTACATGTGCATTTTACATTATACTCTACTCAATTATAAGTATATCTCTTATCATTATTCTCATTTAACAAATTATTATTTTATAATTTTCCAATAACATTTAAATCCAATAATAATATTACTCACTTAACAAATTATTATTTTATAATTTTTCAATAACATTTAAATCTAATAATAATATTGTATAAAACAATCTATGATTTACGTCAAAATCACAGAAAATAAACACAAAACCTTTGATAATATTACAATTTTCATTCATATATATACTGAATTTACACCCAAAAATCTCATACAAAAGATATATATTGAACATATGTCAATAAGGGGAAATTCTCGTAAAAAATATATATTCAACAAGTCTCATAAAGGGGAGTTATAATAGATAGGAAATAATCATTTCCCCAAGTTTCCATGCTATAAGAGCCAATTCTAGAATTGTCTTCACTTCCGCTGATAATTGATACAGTTTCTAGAACTTTTTGAATGTTGTGCACAAGGTTTGTCACCACCTTTATTTTATTTTCATTATAATTGTTTAAATTTTTTATTAATATTGAGTCACTATAAATTTTTATTGTTTTAAGTGTTTTTAACCGTAAATAACTTTCTGATAATATTTTTAAAGAAGGACATACCATTATAGTCAAAACTACCATTATAGTCAAAACTTGGAGTAAAGGCATTGCCTCCACTTCTACCACTGGTAACTCTTCCAATTCCGGTAAAAGAGCAAGAGAAAATATTTCCAATGAAGGAAATGTCCCTCTGCAACCAAATTCTTTGGGAAGCTGCCTCAGCATGGGACAACCATAAATCGCAAATGTGGAAATTCTTCTAGCTTATTGCACCCACACAATTGAAGATACCTCAGATTTTGAAGATCACAAAAACTGCTCCCCATTTTAACCAAGTGAGAGCATTCTAGTGACAGTCTTCTCAAGCCAACCAACTACTGTGTAAGGTGTTGTAGAAGATCTACGTGTAGCTATTATGGTGACTGCATGGAAGCTTTCAAACATGTGCTTTTGCGTACTTGTGCATAAAAAAGTGGAGATGAGAGGAAACAACTTCCTCCAAACCTGTGTTTAATTTTCTACCACATACACTTGTCTCTTCTTGAGCTGCATGTGCACTAAAGCCTTCTTTATGTGCTATTCTAGTAGGCTGAATTGGAGGTTGTGTTGACTGTTTAAATTTGTAGCATATATGTGAGAATCGGTGGGTGGTCCCCGCCAATTCTGAGAATCACCTCACCATTCTTCTTATACTATGTCAAGCTCCAGCAATTCCCTAGACAAGATGCAGGGTTGATCAGAGCTTGGGGAGTCTTTCTTACTGCCATACTTATTTTTATAGCAACACATGGAAAATTTACTGCCTTATACCTTTTAGAAAGCTAGATAAGCACATCCATAGGATCACATTTATAAGCTTGCAATACAACATCAAATTTCTTTATTCATTCAATGCACAACCCAAATCAAGAAATTCACATTGCAACAAGATTTAACCAAATGGTCACATAACTCATTGTCTTCATCCAATTCTTATTCTTCAAAGAATTTTTCAGATGGTTCTAGATTTAGCATGGGAGCATGCAAAAACTATTCATCAAGTCACATTTTAATTTTATGTGAAATCTACCTTGTTATCTAACTGCTGCATGGAACTTTATTTTTTTCCTGCGTGTATATATTTTTCTTCATATGCTAATTTGATGGACTGCCAAGTGTGATTGATGATAGGTGCATGAGGAAGCAAACTCCAATGTAAGACTGCCTCCCAACTCCCACGTAAAACTGAGTCTCAAACTGCTGTTGACACCTCGAACAGTCAAGCCAACCAACTGCTAAGTAAGGTGTTGTAGAAGATATTTGTGTAGCTGTTATGGTGAATGCTTGAAAGATTTCAAACATGTGTTGTTGCATACATGTGCGTAAAAAAGTGGAGATGAGAGGAGACAACTTCCTCCAAACCTGTGTTTAATTTTCTGCCACATACACTTGTCTTTTTTTGAGCTGCATGTGCACTAAAGCCTTCTTTACATGCTATTCTAGCAGGCTGAATTGGAGGTTGCGTTGACTGTTTAAATTGGCAGCATAGATGTGAGAATCGTGGGTAGTGGGGCGATTCTTAGAATCACCCCACCACCACCCGGGTGGTGGCGGGGTAGTGGCTGGGCGATTTTGAGAATCGCCCCACCACCCGACGATTCTGAGAATCGCCCGAGACAATGCTTGATACCTCGCATATCTTTCACAGATTGCATTTAAAATGGTGATAACTCATATATCGAATGAAACTTCACGTATCTAGTGATAATTGACGTCCATGGATGTTACACCACCTGTTACACATCCAAAAACCCCCAATTAGTTTTCAGAATGTCAACAATTTCTAGATTTTTAAGCTCCACCTACAGCCTAAAGCTACTTATCCGTTTTTCTCCATTTTATCCTCATTATCCATGATTGGATTATTACGTTTTTTATTAGAAGAATAAGTGCCAAACTTTCAGTGAGGAATCATGAGCTAGAGAAGGTTTACATTGAAGAATTGTTTTGTAGCATAAGCCATAAGCCATTTAAATCTTTAACATCCATATAAAATATATTTTTTCTGTAGTTGAAGAATTTATAAAGATTAAACCATTACTATATATTTTTAGATTTGAATTTGTTTGATAGTAATTTCAAAATTTTGTAATCATAAGTTAGCGTAAGATTTTTCATTCCACTATTTTAGACCACTAATGTCGTTTTACTTCATTATAGGCTAAAATAAGCACATGATGAAATAGTTAGTTAATTTAATGTCATTCCACTCATGCCAATTGGCTTAATTATAGGCTAAAATAAGCACATGATGCAATAGTTAGTCAACTCGTTTGTTGTACTTCATACTAAGTATAAATACTTAAATGTTTTTTCACTAAGAAGTGGTTGCCTTCCTTCATACTAGGAAATAAGTTTTAATTAGTTTTGTTTACTTGGTACTGAGTATAAACACTTAAAAATGGTCGTATTCATGGACACTAAGGGAAAAACACTAGAATTTAGTGGGAATTTATTATAGTTAAGTAGTTTTTGTATAAAAATTAAGAGAACTAAGTTTAAGGGATTTTATTGTTTTGGTGTTTAATCAATTTTTCCTGAAATTCAAAGAGTAATTGCTTCCAATCTTGTTGGTTAATGTGTGTATGCTTGTGATTACCAATTCTACTCTAGAGCAAGGGCGACTCTAAAGAACTGGTAATGCTAATTCTAAGTTATTTTTCTGTGTAAATATATAAATATGTTTTCTTTCTATCCATATATATTTCAATGAATTCAAATTGTTATTTTGTAACTTAGGAAATATTTCATTTTTTCATATTTTTAAATTACTTAATTTTTTTGTAAAATAGCTATACTCTATTTTATCCACTATATTGTATTTTATAAAACATATTCATACTATATTTTATTAGATGTACCTTATTTTCTTCCCAGTGGTTATACCTTGTTTCTTTCAATAGCCCTTGCAATTATTTCATAAAAAGTAGTTGTAGTAAATTTATATAGCAACATTGTAGCCCTAGTAATAGATTTATTTTCTACAAATAGCATATTTGTTGAATTGAATTCTTGCAGACATAAAAAACTGGTTTTATCATTGTAAGAATTTTTAATTGTTAAATTGATCTTAAACTATTGTATATATTAGTATTAATTGTTGAATAGTTTGATTGAGCCAATTATAGTATGTAATTACCTCTATATCACTTGTTAATAATTGGTAAATTCACTTAGAGACCAGTAAATGTGAAATGAATAGCCAAATTGAAAGCTCATGACACAGCATTGATATATAAAGTAGATTCTATATAAGAGATTGTAGGAGCTTGTCATGTGCAATATATTTGGATTATTGATCCGATCATTAATTCAATGGATGGTGTTTGACATGAAGTGATTGAAATATGTTACTCATGAAGTAGATGGTGGGATTGAAACAAAAAAAAACATAGCACCGTTGATGTTGATGTTATGGTTGAGAACATGTTGAATTTATACTTAGGAAAGGAAAATGATATTCTACCAGAAACATTAATGTGTTTTTTTCCTCATAAACAACTTTGTTTGGCACATAAAAATTTGGGTTTACTAGCATTTTTTTAAAAGTTTGAAAATTGACTCTAAAAAAAAATCACCGTTCCAATATAATCACTTTTTTGTTTTGAAGCTATATTTTGCACAAAAATTTCGTAGTAAATTTCATAGTCACTGCCATTTTTAAAACATGTTCAAAATTGACCCCTAAAAAATAAAATCATCGTTCCAGTATACACACTTTTTGTTTTTAGCACTGTTTTTGATGTTTTTTTGGGGTTTTTTGGCCAGAGTTCCCATTTTGAGTTTATAGTTCCCGTTTCAAAGTTTACATAGTTATCTCCCACAGCTGAGGAAAAAATTTCTATCCTTGGTCCACATCCACAAGCAAGGACACTCCATTCATATGTTTGATGGCAAGCTTGAGGTGAGAAAAGCTTCAGACCACTCACTTGTAATGACGGGGATAGAAGAAGAAAGGATTCTCAAGCTACACGGTACCTCTTCTCGTGCACAAAATTTCTCATACAATTCTCATTATGAAGAAGGTAAATTTCCATCAAGTTTATTATGGCATGCTATATTTGGAAACTTGAACTATGACAACCTTCGCTTGTTGAAGAAAAGTTGTGTTACTGGATTGCCTATAATTCCTAGGAAAGTTAAGCAATGTGATGCTTGCATTCTAGGAAAGCATAGCAAATAGTCTTTTCATGATTCACATTCAAGAGCACATAGAAAACTTGAACTCGTTCATTCATATTTATGTGGTCTAATACCTGTTCCTTCTACAAATGGAAATAAATATATGATGACATTTATTGATGACTACACTAGAATGTGTTGGGTTTATTTATTGAAGAACAAATCTGATGCTTTTCAAACATTCAAGAACTTTCATACATGTATTTAAAATGATGCACAATCTCATATTGGCTCTATTCGCACTGATAATGGAAAAGAATACTGATGAGCCTCATAAATGTAGGTAATTATATGGGCTCATTTTACCTCCTAACCTAGTCAAACCAAACATTCTCTTAGCTTATTACATGATTTTTTGAATATATTTATGCTTATAGAGTGAGTTGAGTTAGTTATTGTGCCATGTGGTCTAATGTGTATTTAATGGAGATTATTGATGATTTTCGAAGTCAAAGTCAAGGATCCAGTGGACAAATGGTAGCAATAACTTGAAGTGGACAGAGGAGAGGAATTATAGGAGGGAATTCCCCTCATTTATTACCCCTCACTTCGAATTCCCCTTCATTCATATCAGAGTACAAGCAGCCAAATCATGCACTAGAAGGCAACCGAGTAAATGGAGGATGACTAATGATTATCTCGAGTTTTGGGAGCCAAGCCTCCCTGATTTTAAGGAATTTGTTGGTAGCTTCATTTGTATAAGTAGAGAGGCCTAGGGCCTCACTAGGGTTGGATTTTTGTTGGATTTTTTCTTATGTAAACTCTGCTCAAACTTCGAGCTTATTTTTTGTGACAGTTTCATGTAATTTTGCTATTGTTTTGAAAATAAAGATAGAATCCTTTTTGACCTAGCACTAAGTTACCTCAGAGGGTTGAAGTCTTGGGTTAGGGCCCAATCCAAGTAGCCAAGATCCTCTCTACTTGTATATGTATGCTTTTTTTCAATTTTTAGATTAGTTTGCTGTTAGATGCATTTCTTTTATGGTTAAGAATAGGTTGCTTTTGATGATTTAGTAGTTTGCTTCCATTTGTGCTTTCTATAGTAGGTTAAACAGTGATCAACAAAAATTCAAAAGGCTAGAAATAGTGCTTTGGCCTCTCTTCCTCCCTTTGGGACCATGGTTTGAGGCAAAGACCCTCTTGCTACCCTAAAAACATAGATTTTCCTCCTTCATAGGACTTCTAGTGTTTGCAGCTTTTTAGTAGGTTAATAGTCCATTTTTGCTTCACTTTAGATCTTCTTCATCATGCTTAATTCCTTATTTACAATATTCTTCTTTCATGCTTTCCTTTCCTACAATATTTCTTAACATTTCCTTTCATAGATCGTAGTTTAGACACTCTTTATGCAAAACTCTGTTTTTCCTCAATGCATTCATTTCACTTGTTGCTTGATTTCCTTGGTCGAATGTCCGTTTCTATGCAACAGATCTCTTCCAGCAGTAGGCTAGATTATCAAAAATCACACCCTCCATCTAATCCATGCCCTATTGGTCTCCCAAACCTCACTTCAATTTTTCCTTAGTTTCTTGCATTTTTCCTAGGACTTCTTCCTCTCTCCTTGAGAAAATCCAATCATATTTCTCTCTCTTGGTGGTTCATGGTAGACCATTTTCACCCTAAAACCTCATTCCAACCTTCATCCACCTTTCTGACCCACTCTCATACCCTCAAAACAGTGGAAAATTCTCTCGGCCTCCTCCTGTAGGCCTCCTATAGAATGTTGTTTGTCCTCCTGTAGATTTCCTGTGTCCCCCTGTAGATTTTCCTGTAGGATTTCTTTTGAAGGCTGATTGTGAGAAAAGCCTCCAGAAGGCCACCTTAGACCTCCTAGGACCCATCCACACCATCCTACATCCTCTCAAGTACCAAAACCGCCCTTTAATGCCACCTATTCATTGCCACACTCACACACAATAAATTACATGCATGTCAATTTCACATAAAAATATATAAAAATCCAAAATTATGTTATTTTCTTATTTACTTCCAAAAATAGCATAGTCATATGTTATTTACTTCCTTGAGTATGTAATTGAATTCCTTTCATGGTTTTCATAGTGCTTTATGCAAAAGTAGAATTAGTTGGTTCGTTAGGGTTTACTAGACTTTCTTTACATTTCAGTCTTTCTCCTTTCTATAGTTAGAATAGCATCTGTAGAATAATATTTCTTTTCGTCCATCACATATAGAGCTTCTTCTAGAATCCATAGAAGTTAGCTTGAGCTCCTAGTGATCTTGTGCCTGGATAACCAAGTGACAACCTGCAGTGAGAACTAGTACTTGTTCATACAACACCGACGCTTCCAAGTTTGTTACGAACTACTAGGTTGATAAAGAGTAAAGTAGGAAGCCCAGGAGTTGCAGCATCATTGCTGCAATATTTGTGTTCACCACTTTTTGGCACTGTTGTCGGGGAAGCGTCAGAGTATTTTGTGATTACTGCTTTCTTCTATTTCCTATTGCAACATTCTGCTAATATTTTATTTTTGCAAAAGTCGACTAGTCATTTCTTTTCTTTCAAAGTTCTGCATTTCCTTGATTTCCTTTTAAATTCTACAAATTTCCATTTCAGCAAGTTCATTTCACTTAGTTACAAAAAAATTTTGTGTGATCAATTTCAGTTTCTACAGGTACTATCAGTGTGGGGAAAAGAAAAAACAACCAAAAATATTTCCTTTCATGCCTCGTAGGAATAGAGATAACTCGGGAAAATTCTTGCCCAACACCCCCACTACTTCACACAACCAACCTTCTCTCTTCTTCGGTGGCTACGATCAAGAAAAACCATTAGGTGAGCATCTAGACATATTTGAAGAACCTATAGGGGAAGAAGGATGGAAAACATTCCTCTGGAACCGATGGCTGAAAATAGAAATGTTGGGGGCCATACCTTTTCTTCCAACTCATCCATTAAAGGTGAAATTGGAAACATGCTAGAAGACTTCAAGAGTGAGATGTTGCAGATTCTTTCCGTGCAAATGGATACCTTACATATCAAAATAAAAAAAGAGGAAGCAGAGAGGGCTTTGGCCATTTTTTGCCCTAGATGCACCAAGAGGCATCCTAGGAATGAATGCCCATTGAACTCTATAGAGGTTTGTTCAGTCTGTGAAGAAGATCATTCTACAGATAAGTGCCCTTCCTTGCTTGGACTTAAAGCTGTATACCAAGGGGCTAAAGGAGCCACTAAACATATCTATTACATAAACCAAAGGAGGCTGCATGGACCTAGACCATACTAACAAGGGATGCAAGGGACATCTCAGGCATACTACAACCCCAACCAAGTCACCTCCATACCTTCTTGGGGTCCCCCTGCTCATCCTTCCTGGTCCACGCCTCCTCCTTGGTCCTTCACATCTCAATATCATGCCCAATCAACCACCAATTCGTTTCAATCCTATGCTCAACCACAACCTCAGTGGAATGCATCTCGTCAGGGATGGAGGCCCCAATACAACTCTCTTCTCGCTCTTCTGCCTCCACCACCTACCCAACCACAACCATCTCAAATATACACTCTCACTCAACTACCTGTAACACCATTTCCAAACCCACACATTGAAGTAGCTCAACCCATTTACAATGCTAAGGTACAACACCTGCAAACCACTCCTCTTGAGCTCAATGATATTCACCATAGCTTAGGAAAAGTATTGCAGGAAAGAGATTATATTGATATTATTGAAGGACCACCTCCAGAAGAAGAAGATTCAAAAGAGAAAATCAAAGAACCATGGGCTACACTTGATGGAGAGAAGACATCAAAATCAAAGATCGAGAGAGCTTCTTCATGGTTACCATCAAATCCTCCATGTATTCAAGAGAAAAATCAGCAAAAAGAGGAAGATGTGAAGGTCATGGTAGAATAAGACATGAAGAATGATCTAGATCAGAAAAAGGACCAAGGACATCATAGCTATATTGAAATATGGTTCCAGATAGTCATTAAGTTACATCATCACTCTCTTCCTCAACTATGCTTGATCCCTTCAAAGTCAAATCATTTGGTCTCTGAAATCCAGGTACATGTCAAAGCATACATTTCAAGCCTCTACATCATTATGTCTATCATATTGATGTGCACATGGCTCCATTTGAAGTATTCTTATACTTGAAAGTGATTTTGTTTTTCAAGTAGGGTAGGGTAGAAAAAAATTAAAAATAAGAGAAAAATAAAATAAAAATCTAAGGTGAAAGCCTCCTTGGAGGCACCTCAAATTGGCTCATTGATTGATAACCTCCATGAGGCGGTCAATAGGTTGGAAAGAAGAAAAAAGAGAGAAAACATATCCTAGGTGGAAACCTCCTTTGAGCGCCTAGGCAGGCCTACTAGTTGAAAACCTCATTGAGGTGGTTAATAGGCCTAGAAAAAAAGAGAAAAAATAAAAATCCTTGCTCCATGCATGCATGTACTCTCCAACATCTGTAAGCAACAAGAACAAGTTGGTGCCAAAAGGAAAATTGGTCAAGTCTAGTCAGAAGAAGTCAAATTTTGACTTTCTCCTACTTTGCTCAAATGCTCCAACAAGGCCAAGGCCATGCCAATCCATCACCATCATCTATTTTCACCATCCACCCATCATTCTCGAGCTTCTAGCACTCATTTTCCTTGTTGTCCTTAAAAAAACCACATGATGCTTTGTTTTACTATAGGATACAAAAATACATAGAGGAGAAATTTATTTTTTCCCTAACTTGGAAACCGTGATCCATTTAAAAAATTGTTTCATGGGGAGATGCATATGCATGATGGTAACATGCTCAAGCAATTTCAGCAAATTCCAATGCATGATTACCAAGAAATTGGCCTCCATCACCCTAAACCATTTTTTCATTTTCTCAATATCTGTGCATCCATTTAAACAACTGTTTCATGGAGAGATGCATATGGATGATGGTAACATGCCCAAGCAATTTCAGCAAATTCCAATGCACAGTTTCCAAGGAATAAGCCTCCATCACCTTTAGCCATTTTTAGCTTTTCTCAACATTTGTGCATCCATTGACCAAAATATTTCCATGGGGACATGCATAATGATAATGGAAACTTGCTCAGAGTTTCAGGTCAATCTAGTCTACTGTTTGGGAGGTATGGACAAAACAAGAGCTCCTATAGGAATTCATGTAGCAGCTGATCCCATAAAAGTCTAGCACCAGCAATAAGGGATAACACATGCATCTCAGCACCAGCAAAAGAATAACCCGCAACAACACACAATAACACAACAGCAAGCAGCAACAACATGCATAAAAAGAAATAAACACATGCAGTAGAGAAAGCCACAACACCTCATAGCAAATACATTCGGATCACAGGTAAGTAACTAAGCCACTCCTTTTGTGTAATTAGAAGTCATGCAAAAGCAACGAGATGGTTGAGGTTGAATGAGGGAAAGGTGGCCAGCTAACTTGGCCACCTTCATCTAGTTGACTCCACTCATCTGAGATGTCACCCACATGTGCACACAGTCAACTCCAGCACAAGATGCCAAGGACAGGTAGTGGAGGAAGTGTGAACTCTGATGCAATCATGGGAGATGATTATGAGGAGAATCCATGATGACCAAGCAAGTGGGGACCAATGGTTCGAATATGGCCAATGTATACCTTTCCATCTCACCCCTCATCACTGAAAATATCCATAAAGGGGTAATAAGTACTCCTCCCTGAGCATTCTCACCACCTTTTCCTTCATTCTCTCCTCGTAACTCAGCTACAACGGCGTCCTTATGCCCCCACAGCCTCATAACCATTGTCCTCCATCGATATCTCCCATATTCCTACTCTCAGCATTTTTTACCGGAGAACCTACAGGTTCTACAGGACCACCTACATGAATTCTACAAGAGGGACAACGGGCTTCTACAGGAGGGGCAATGAGTTGCTTTGAAGGGAGAAAACAGGAGTTTTAGCATTATTTTTGGTCTAAAGAGGTAGGTTTCATGCATGCCCCCTATTGAATATCAATATATGAAAGTAATGGTCTCAATTTGAGGAGGAAATAAGTCTTTAGGAGAGGAGAAAATACATAAAAAAAATTCTTCTTATTTAAAAAAAGAAAAACAAAGTCTCCTCTATTTCTCTGTTTTTCTCAAAATTCTCTGTCTCCATCTCCACATTTTGTTATTTGAAAAGAGTATAGACAATATGATAGGAGTTTTTATGAGAAAGGAGCCCACCAGCTCCACTAGGATCCATGCACATCCAGAAGTGGTGGACATCTTCACAAGGGAAAATTGGATGAATTTCTTTGAGAAATTCCAAGGGTTTGATGAAGAAATTGGCCAAGAGTTTGCTCTCTCTCTTGTACCCCAGACAAGAACTCATGAAACTATCACCTTTAGAGGTCTTTCCATGGAGATAACCCCTGAATTTATCAGTAGGGCCACTACCCTTCCTCTTGGGCTACCTTGGAGTAAGGATGAGAAACCAATTGGCCAGGTTGCTAAGAAAAACTTTTTCCGAAACAATGAAACCCCTGTAGAAGATAAAAATGGCATTAGAAGGGCTAGCATTCCATATCCCTGGGATGACGTTAACTATCAAATAATCGAATATATTTCCTATGAGGAGAGGTACAACATTGTATATAGTTATCACTTTAGAATCCTACAAGAATTAAGGTATGCCATGGACACTCTAGCACCTCAGAAGCTCAGTATCCCCTACTTCCTCTTGCAGTCCCTCATTGACTCCAACACTAAGGTTGAAGCAAGAAATTCAGAGCAGCTAGCTCACCATGGCTTAATCAAAATCCTAGTGGAGGAAGACCTCCATACCTTTACACTCCCTATAGCATGGGAAGTTTTCCGAAACATGACAACTGATGATGACATAAAGGACTTAATCTATGATGCCAGTCCCACTGGTAGTGAGGAGGAGGAATAGTAAGGGGGAGAAGGTGAGGCCACTAGTGATATAGAAGAACAAGGAAGGAAGGAGGAGGGAACTGAAATAGAGGAGAAGAGAGCTAAAGAAATAGAGTAGGAAGAGACAACAAAAGAGACAGAAAAAGAGACAGGAAGGCATGATTCTATGGCAAAGAAGAGCAGACCACATCAGAAGCTGGGGATGCTAGGGAGGCCACCAGGGCTAAAAAGGATGAGGAGATTGACTAAGTTGCTCAGAGGATGAGCAACACTTTCAGTAGGGGGTGATGATAAGCCTCATAAATGGGTAGTTATATGGGCTCATTTTACCTCCTAACCTAGTCAAACTAACCATTCTCTTAACTTATTACATGATTTTATGATTATATTTATGCTTATAGAGTGAGTTCAGTTAGTTATTATGCCATGTGGTCTAATGTGTATTTAATGCAGATTATTGATGATTTTCGATGTCAAGTCAAGGATCTAGTGGAAAAATGGCAGCAATAACTCGAGGTAGATAGAGGAGAGGACTTATAGGAGGAATCCCCCTCATTTATTACTCCTCTCTTTGAATTCCCCTTCATTCAGCTTGGAGTACAAGTATTCGAATCATGCACGAGAAGGTAGCCGAGTAAGTGGACGATGACTGATGATTATCTCGAGTTTTGGGAGCCAAGCCTGCCTAATTTTAAGGAAGCTACTTGTATCATCATTTGTATAAGTAGAGAGGCCTAGGGCCTCACTAGGGTCAGACTTTTGTTGGATCTTTTCTTATGTAAACTCTGCTCAAGCTTCGAGCTCATTTTTTGTGACAGTTTCATGTAATCTTGCTATTGTTTTGAAAATAAAGATGGAATTATTTTTGAGCTAGCACTGAGTTACCTTAGAGGGCTGAAGCTTTTGGGTTAGGGCCCAATCCAAGTAGCCAAGCTCCTCTTTACTTGTGTCTGTATTATTTGTTTCAGTTTGTATATTAGTTTGCTATTAGATGTATTTCTTTCATGGTTAAGAATAGGTTGCTTTTGATGATTTAGTAGTTTGCTTCCATTTGTGCTTTCTGTAGTAGGCTAAATAGTGATCAAGAAAGATTCAAAAGGCTAACAACAGTGCCTTGGCCTCTCTTCCTCCCTTTGGGACCATGATTTGAGGCAAATACCCTCTTCCTGCCCCAAAAACACAGATTTTCCTCCTTCATAGGACTTCTAGTGTTTGCAGCTTTTTAGTAGGTTAATAGTCCTGTTTTGTTTCACTTTAGATCTTCTTCATCATGGTTAATTCCTGATTTGCAATAGTCTTCTTCTATACTTTCCTTTCCTACATTATTTCTTAGCATTTCATTTCATAGATCATAGTTTAGACACTCTTTATGCAAAAATCTGTTTTTCCTCAATGTATTCATTCCACTTGTTGCTTGATTTCCTTGGTTGACTATTAGTTTCTATGTAGTAGATCTCTTCCATCAGTAGGCCAACTTATCAGCAATCACACCATCCATCTAATCCATGCCCTATTGGTCTCCCAAACCTCACCTCAATTATGCGTTAGTTTCCTGCATTTTTCCTAGGACTTCTTCCTCTCTCCTTCAGAAAATCCAATCATCTTTCTCTCTCCTGGTGGTTCATGGTAGACTATAGGCACCCTAACACCTCATTACAACCTTCATCCACCTTTTTCACCCACTCTCACACCCTCAAAATAGTGAAAACTGCTCTCAGCCGCCTCTTGTAGGCCTCCTGTAGAATGTTATTTTTCCTCCTATAGATTTCCTGTGTCCTATAGATTTTCTTGTAGGCTTTGTTTTGAAGGATGAGTGTGGGAAAAGTCTCCAGAAAGCCACCTGAAACATCCTAAGACCCATCCACACCATCCTACATCCTCTCAAGTACCAAAACAACCCTCCATTGTCAACTATTCGTTGCCACACTCACACACAATAAATTACATGCATGTCAATTTCACATAAAAATACATAAAAATTCAAAAATATGTTCTTTGCTTATTTACTTCTAGAAATAGCATAGTCAGATGTTGTTTACTTTCTTGAGTAGGTAATGCAATTCCTTTCATGGTTTTCATAGTGCTTTCTGCAAAAGTAGAATTAGTTGGTTAGTTAGGGTTTACTAGGCTTGCTTTACATTTCAGTCTTTCTCCTTTCTGTAGTTAGAATAGCATCTGTAGAGTAATCTTTCTTTCCTTCCATCACATATAGAGATTCTTCTAGCCATAGAAGTTGGCATGAGCTCCTAGTGATCTTGTGCCGGTTGACCAAGTGACAACCTGTAGTGAGAACTAGTACTTGTGCATACAACACTGATGCTTCCAAGTTTGTTATGAACGACTAGGTTGATAAAGAGTAATGTAGGCAGCCCAGGAGTTGTAGCATTATTGCTACAATACTGGTGCTCACCAAATACACTTCAAATGAATTTGAAAACTATCTTCACTAACATGGGATCAAACATCAAACAACTATGCCTTATAATCCTCAACAGAACAGTGTAGCTGAAAGAATGAATAGGACAATCTTAAATATGGTGCGCTCCATGATGTTTTTCAAAAATGTAAAATTGATGTTTTGGGTTGATGTAGTTATATGTGCTGTGTATGTAAAGAATATATGTCCATCTAATGCTATTAGAAATAATACTCCTTATGGAATGTGCTATGGGCACATTCCTTCGATAAAGCATCTCAGGGTATTTGGTTCCACAGGTTATGCCTTGATACCAAAGGTACATAGAAACAAACTTGGTGCAAGAAGTTGTAAGTGTATCTTCCTAGGGTATTCAAACACCTCCAAAGCATACCATCTCTATGATGACCTCAATAAAAAGTTTGTTGTATCTAGAGATGTAATCTTTCTTGAATCATCCAAAATTGACAATGTTGTTGAGTGAAAACTTGATCGCTTGGATAGATTTGAAAATGAAAAATAATTTCAAGAATTTGATAATCAAATTCCACATCTTGAAAGGGGAATTCATATACTAGATCAACCTGTGGAATCTTCTTCTGAAGCACTCTTGTTGAGCCTCAAACCTGCACCTTTCTATACACCCTCTTAGCCTTCTTTCTCCACTCACTTCATTCACCCAGTTGTTAAATCATTGCATTATAGTCTAAAAAGGACTTTTTATATGGTTTTCTAACTATACTTATGACTGTTGTTTGGTTTAGTTTTTTTGTTCATGTAGCTGCGGAAACTTGTCAGTTTCCGCAGCCAGCACAGGTTTCCGCACCCAGCATAGGATTCCGCAGCTATTTTGTTAAAAGTTGTGCTACAGGTGTCCTATGAAGAAATGAGCCACATGGGAAAGCTCCAGGTGGCGGATACATGGAACGTGTCCCTTCAAATTAGCCAAATCATCCATGGAAGGCCACGGTCAACGAAGGTCAAAGACGAGGACAACCAAAGAGTTCAACGGTGGCACGTCACTGTTTTGAGCACGTGAATGTTATGTGGCACAGTCCTTAGCTCACGAAGGCACCAGCACACCTGGAGATCGTTCCCGAGACCTGAATCTAACAGCCAACCACTCCGAAGATTTAAGAAACATGATGACAGTTACACTAGATCTCGGCTGAAGGGATCTACGTGTCTTTAGCAACGCAATTAATAGCATAGAAGTTTGTTAATTAGATTTACCATTTTGGCATTATAAATAACGCATTGATGGACGCTTGCAAAGGAGCTTTTTGATATGTATGTGAATTTTGAACTGTTTATGTGAATTTTGAACTGCTGCTATCACCCCACTATTTTTATATGCTGCTATTTTAATACATGAGAAGACTTTTCTAAGTTCATCCGTGTGATTATTGGTTGACTGGCTAAAGTGGCAGAGGGCCCCTGCACGCTGAAGCCTTGTAAATTTTTCATTTAGTTTTATTATGTTTTTGTTTTTATCATTAGCTTGTACATAATATACTGTTTGATGTTTCTGCTGTTTATGTTTTCACCTTTGTTTTCTTAGAGCTGTCAACTGATCAGTGCTTTTCTGCAGGTTTTCTTAGGCAGCCCAGACAATTTTTCATCTTTTTGATAACTATTGGCATATGAGATCATCTTGTCCTTCCTGCTAACTTTCATTTTCTGAAGTTTAAATTCAGCATTGTCCTTTTCAAGTTGTGATTTGCTTATTTATTTTTTCTGCTATTTAGATATCATACTGCTCACCAATTTATGGTTTCTTTCTATGGTCAAGTGACTCTATCAGCAAGAAATCAGAATATTACTAACTGTAGTGTGATTTAGTTATCATATTGCTTAATCATGGTTGCTTTCCACAAGGTAGATTGAGCTTAATGGTAAAGGACTAGAGGAGTTCAAGTAGTGTGACTAGTTTCTTTTATGCAATTTAATTTCTTGTCATTTAGATAACATATTGCTTGACTTGTTCATGATTACTTCCCCAAGGTAGATTGAGCTGAAGGGTAAAGGATTTAAAGAGTTCAAGTAGTGTGATTAGTTTCTTTTATGCAATTTACTTTCTTGCCATTTAGATATCATATTATTTGACTTGTTCATGATTACTTCCCAGAAGGTAGATTGAGCCGAAGGGTAAAGGATCTGAAGAGTTTAAGAAGTGTGAATTAGTTGCTTTGCTTTAAGTTTGAGTTGTTTTTAGTTTTTACTTTCTTTTCATTTCGGCAGCAAGGATACTGGGCCATTGTCATTAGTTCACTATTTGATGCATTTATTTCCTCTTAAGAATTGACTTCATTTTAGTTATTTTAAAGCTTTCTTTTAAGCACTTTCAAGTTTGAGAAAATCACTATAGAAACCATCACCGTCTACACTCCATACTTCACTTTCATCCTCGCCATCACACATTAGGGAAAAATAAATTCAAAAACAAACTAAAAAACTTAAAAACGACAAAAGACTAAGGAAATGGTTATCTAGTACATATAGTACACTTCACTTCGTCAGTTTACGAACCCTGAGTTGACATTTTAAATAACAATTTAGATCACACTAAATTGACCAAACATGTCTGTCAATAAATACTAGGGTATAAGGGACCAACTTCCCTTGAAACTATGGTGTCAAAAATTGCTGAAGTATGCAGTGATGCTGCGAACAACTGTTGGAGTGAAACCAATCTTCAATATATCCTTTACTTTCTTGATTTTCCATAGTTGTCGTATCATGAAGTTCTTGAGTTTCTAAAGCAACTTGTTGACGCAGACTAGAAGGAACCTCCTTTTCTTCCATAACTTTTACATTTTTTGGATTTGAAACATTTTCAATCTCGATATAATTTTTCTACAATTGTGTATGTGAGATAGATTGGGTGGGAGGGCAGGTAAATTTTGCAATTCAACACATGTTGTACTGATTTATTATGGTGAGGGTGTGGAATGAGTTGAGCATGCTATTGTGTAGGGCATGGAGGATTTTGATGAGGTAGTTGATTGGGATGTGTGGATGATTTTAATATGCAAGCAAGGTGTTCTTGAAAAGATGGAAAAGAATATGGATGATATTTTTGTGCTACAAGATGAGGGAGAGTAGTCATGTAATGATAGGATGAACCATGCCAAACTTGTGGACAAGATTGATGGGGGTTATATTGAGATTGGCATGGCTTCCCTAACACATGAGTATTCCATAATAGATTATGCAAGTAAGACAATGGAGAGGAAGTGTTTTGAAACATACATGTAGGCTAAGGTTTCAATGGTTGTGAAATTGCTGCAGTTTTTCCATCTCTTGGAAATGTTATTTTCATCCCCAGTAAGAAAGAGAAACTATCCATGGGATGCTCCTTTTAGCATTGAGGAAAAATCACTTCTTAAAATTCTGCTTGACTTTCCTTAACCTGCAAAACATGCAATTGTGAATTTAGAGAGCTAATAAAATCAACTTTAAAATGTTCAAATAAATCATTGATTTCATCTCTTATATCTCCTGTTCTTGTAGCAGATTTGGAAAGGAAATAAGAAAATTCTCTAGAATTCTTACCAGCCTTGGATATTCCTCTTGAATACCTTATGCATAAATCACAAACATCATCATATGATAGCTGAAAAATGTCACATTTTCCTATCATATTTAAGATTTCTAAAATTTCATCTTTGATCCCTTTAAGAATGATTGTTTTGAAGATCTTTTTTTCTAAATGCTTATGCTTTGATTTTTGAAGGTTGTATTTAAATCGCTCTGACTAGTCCTCCAAGCTTTCATCTTCCCCTTGTATCATATTGAAAATATCTTCATTGGCCTTGCAATAGTCTTGGTACTTCTCCAAGAATACATTCTTCATGTCCTCCCATGTTTTGATGCAGTTCTACCCAAGGCTCATGAACCATCAGAGAGCTACTCCTTTTAGAGTAAGAGGAAACACTTTCAACCTTTGATCATTAGTAAATAATCATATCCTTTACAAAGTACTTCAAACTCAAACAAGAATGTATCTGGGTCCTCATTATCCAGACCATGAAAATTTGTTAGAGAAGATGAAGGAATTATGTGCATTTGTGTCACTCCTCCTAGATCGTTGATAGGGAATTCAAAAGTAACAATGTGAGTCATTTCTTACCATAATCGAAGATGTTCTTCTTGTGTCGCTTTGAGGTTCCTCCTTCAGATATTCTTGTAAATTTGTTAGTGGAATGGGTGGTGCTTACATCACCACTTATGTGAAATGATAAGATTTCTTCAAATTTATACCTTTTTCTTCCTAGTTATTCAAAAAAAACAATTTGAAAGGAAATCTAAAGCTCAAGACTTGGAGCAGGGTGTCAAAAGACCCTTCCCTCCCCAGGATAAGAAACCAACCAAAAATAGAATGCACACAAGGAAATCTAAAGCTCAAGACCCGGAGAAGGGCATCAAAGGACCATTCCCTCACTAGGACGAGAGATTAGTTTTTCCAAAATAAAAAAAAACAAAACTGCAGGAAAAATTTAAGCTCAGGACCTAGAGTAGGGCGTCAAAAGACCATTCCATCCCTAGGACGAGAGGTTGGGCCTAAAGATTAAAATGAAAAAAAACGAAAGAGAAACAACAAAACAAATAAATGACTACGCTCAGGACCTGGAGCAGAGTGAGGAAACTCCTTCTCTCCCCAGGATGAGAGATTGACCCTCTGGTCGATACAGATCACATTTGCACCTTGTTAGTTGTCCGCGGCAATGGTGCCAAAATGTTGGTGTCTGTGTATGAACAAATTATTCAATCTCGTTTCCTACATTAATTCATCATTCCAGGTGCATACACTTTTCAAGGTAACACGCAAGGTATATGCAGGAGAAAGATTACAATCTTACATTGACCAAGGGTTCGTGACTAAGAAATTAAAGCATCATTGTAACAATAATGGAAATTAAATTGTAGAAAGAAAATCATTCACAACAATCTATGGAAATCCGTAACAACAATAAAGAAAATACAAGTAGTAAAACAATATACATAAAAAGGACACATGCACAACACCTAATCAGAAGAGTGGGCCCAAATCCCTGGTCAGGGCTGTGCTTAACTCACATATTTGAGAAAAATATCAGAAGGCCAAAAATTTCATTAACAAGAGTTCCACTGTTACAAGGCTCAATTCTTACCTCAGCTAGCTCCCCTTTCTCTCTGAATTGTGTCTTTTAAATATACAAACATCCCAAGGAAACTTACAACAAACTGATCTCAATATTCAAGATGAGATCTGAGAGATCTGCCCATCATGATTCAGTAGGAACAATTCAAATTTGGTTATTACAATTGGGCAATTATGGAAAATGACTGCAACAACAAATATGCAAATATGTCCTTCGAAGAACCTTGGTTTTCTCCTAATACAAACCGAATTTATGAAAACTACCCTTTGGGAAACTAATTTGGTCCATTTTGAACAAAACCCATGTCTCATATTTTCTAGGTTCGTTTTCATTTGCCCAAAGCATCCAACGCAAAACAATCACTTCTTATGCCAACGAATTCTTGAGTTGGAATATCTAATTATCTGTTGAAGACCAAATCTGCAATCTGGAAGAGATCTTGGAGGCTAAAATCATGAGTGAGGTTATAACGAATGAATAGAACAAATCATGCATAATAATAATTAATTATTAAAAATAAATGAGATCAGATATTATTTATCCACAAGAGCATAAATCATTATGAAATGGAATTATATAATAAATTATGGTAAATAATGTGAGAAACGAATAGTGGAAATAGATGAAATGAATGTTAATAAGTGGTAATAATAATGAAAAATTAAGAGCCCAACATCAGTCACGATCACCCTTTCTCTATTGAAAGTAGGATATGAAAGGCCGTTCGAAAAATATTTCTTCCTCACTTGTACAATATTTTTTTGAAGCTCATCATAAGTCAGATTGTATGTGTCCATAACCAGACCGTCATCAAGAAGAACAATTTCCTCTTCCTCTCTTGGATCTTTCTTTACTGGAGGATGGGGAGACTGAATGGCAACTTGTTGTTTATTTGGCATCGGGTCAACCTCTTGGTTTTATGGCTTCGGTTCCTCCTCCATGTCTTGGATCTCGATCAACTCCTCAATGTCTTGAGAGAGCTCCTTGTCTTGCATTTGTTTTCTCTTCTCCTCTAGATACCATTTTTTCTCTTGTTCTTCAGCTTGTCTTCGTGCGACTTCTTCTTCTTCTACGCTTCCCATTTCTTCTTCTTCCTGCTTCTACCTTTATTCCTCCAATCTTCTCTACTCTCATTCTTCCTTATGCTTCTGTTATTCTTCCTGCATCATTTATTTCCTCTTCTTCTCTACTGCTCTTGATGATTTAAGTATGACTAGATTTGCATTCATCTTGCAGCTTCACTCTCCCCTGGAATGTGCACAAATTTCCTTTAACCCTTTTGCACCCTGGGTTGAGCTTTTCCGTTGGTACTACCTCTGGAGTGACTTATTTCTATGGAGTAACATGTGATGTTCTAGCAAAGTTGACTGGTTTGTGGGACTTAGAGGCATTATAACAACTCTTCCATGCTTCCTCCTAAGGTCTGTGAAAGGTCGCGCTTAGCCACTGATATTTAATTCTTGCACAGTGGTATTTGCAAACATTCCTCGGATCGTACGGGTTGAAGTCCAAACAACTGAATGCAAATTTCTCTATTTCCTTGCCTTCGATGTCTGCAACTTTGAGATTATTGATTTCATACAATATGATTTGCATAAGAAGAGTGGGCCAATGTGCTTTATTCTTCCTATGGAGAGCTGTTGACAACCCTGTGGAGAGATGGCATGCAACTTCGTGAATGACTAATTTATCGATGGCATACCTCAGTAAAAGATGAGAAGACTTCTTTCTACTGGATACTCTGAGGAAAGTTCCATTTGGTGAGGCAAACCAATCTATTATCTTTGACATTGCTTCCATTTCCCCACGTGACATGCAAGGTGGCTCTTCCTCAAATATCAACTTATAAAAAAGAATTAGGAAGTCAAATTTTCCATTACTCCTCTATGGTTTCACTCCGAAAGCAGTTTGCAATAAATGTGGCATGACAGGCTCTTGTGGTGTCCAAGTCCAATTCATGCCAGGGAATGAATTTTGTGCGTAGATTGCATCCAATAGATAGGCATACATGTAAAATCTTGCTTTCTTTCCCTTGGGGGGTTTGAGGGCATTAGCTACATGGATCCACAGTTGTTGAGCCAACAAGTTTGACCAGATGAATGGTTTTACTTCATTCACAACATGGTTCAGTAAGAATGCCCACCCTTCAGGGAAGGTCTCAGTGCTCTGCTGACCATAGATTCTAGGACATAGAACTATAAAGAGCTGATAAGCCCTCCTGAGATATTTTGTCTTGTAGGTGTTGGTGGGTTTCTGATAGAAATTTTCTGGCTCTTTCACCCAACTTTTGATAATGTCCTTTTCACTCAAGTAGCTGGTGGTAGCATAGAAGTAAAAATACATGGACGGTTCTGACTTCGAAAAATGGCATATGAGATGATAATCTGGTGCCAAAAAAGAAGCAAGCCCTTTGTCCCTTGACATTGTTTAGAGTCATAGTCTTTGGATTTGTATGAGAAACTATCCAACTGACAACATTTGCACATTGGAAAGTTGAATATCTACATGCAACCTTATGTAACCCTGACTTATAGACATTGATATACACCTGCCAGTCTTCAAGATCTTCTTTGAAGCTTCTTGCTGAGAATGCTTCATTCACTTTTTTCCATGTGATATATGATTCATTTTCTATGAACAATTGAGTATCTGTGTAAATTGGCAAGTTCATTGGCATACTTTCAACTGCCTCCCCAGTGCTGCTTTCTGTGGTATCCTTTGAATCATATCTCTTTGGTGCCATGATGTCAATGATTGATGAAGATAAGAGCTCAACAAGTGCAATAGATATAGGAGGAAAATGTGCTAATGGAAAAGACAAATTAGATTCAACAAATTGACTCTCAAAGAAAGATAATTGTAGCAACTCCTGGATTGACAAGGAAAATTGTGCAATTCTTGAGGTGAAGGAGGGAGACTGGCTACTTGAAATGAGCATTGCGCAATCTCAACAGCAACTGGTACAACTTGAGGCTAGAGATTGCGCAATGTGCAATTCAACCCAGGCAGACTGGGGTGGAGATTGCGTAATTTAACTACAAAATACATAATTGGGCCAACCAGGTACTGCACATTGTGTAATCTCATAGGCCAACCATCAAGTTTGAGCCGTTGACTTACACAATGCCCAACTAGACAGGGAAACTACTAGCCAAAGGAAGGGCATATATGCCCGAAAAGAGTGTGGGAAATAAGAAGATTTGAGTGATGGTGAAAGTTAAAGTGAATATTTGACTAATAATAGATGTATAACAGTAAATTAATTGCAGAATATCAACATGCAATAGAAAAAACAAACATGCGTGGAGAGTCACTGAAACAATACCACTAATGGGAAAAAATAAGAAAATTGATGTGACACTTATTAAAGGAGAATGACAGACTAAACCAACACTTGTACAAGCTAATATAAGTTAAAATTCCAACAATCATGAAAATAAACAAGCAAAAAAACACTCACATAAGCAGAACAAAAAAAAGTGACAAAAGACGACAAAGAAAAACTCACCCACAAAAGCGCCCCAAACTCCATCGAAGTCTCCTTGATATCCTTGGAAATTCTAGAGCTCCACGATCGAATGTAAAAATAATCTCTAGGGGCATCTATTATATAGATATAGACTGATTAGTGTTTATGATGTGCATGCCTAAAATCAAGGAAAAAGTGACACTTGGCTGAAAGTTCCAAAAATAGTAAGCGTGCCACTTTTGTGAAACTAATTAATGACTCCCTATTATCTAGGGATGCTTTTTTCTTTTTGTTTTTTGTTTTTTCGAGAATTAGGAGTACACACTTCGAAGAAGGATTGTGTAGTTCCCAAGGACTGGGTAATTTCTTGACTCAGTTCATTATGCAATTTCTGAGCTCAAGGAAGGCTTGCACAGTTTCCGGGCTTAAGGCTGGGCCGCCATCCAAAACTGCACAATTTCTCTACTCAAGGCAAGCCTGTCATCCTGGATTACTCAATTCCAATCATCAAGGCTAGCTTGCCTTCCAAGATTGCGTAGTTTCTGGAAACAAGCCCAACAATGTTGCAAGGTCAAGTCAAGGGATGGCTTGTGCCAGAAATATATCAAAATGGGGTCAATACATCACAAGCAAAGTAAGGAAAGAAAACTCTTGATCACAACATGAATACTTGACGACAATAAAAAATAAGCTACTGTGGACATAAGGGAGACTCCAAAATCAAAACATGGGAAAAATTTTGGAAAGTGGTTGTAGCAGCGAAAACAACATCTTGTCATTCTAAATGAATGAAATTATTTATAACTATTTGAAAAGGCCATCAATTTTATTTTTTGTCCATAAATATGGTTCCAAATCAATTTTTCTCATTATGTGAATAGATGAATGTGATGGAATAAATTTAGTTATTTATGTTTGTGAGTTTATTATTTTTCTACTGAATTTATTTATTACTTAATTGTTTTACCCTAATCCACTATAGATATATATAATTAAAAATTAATCTTATTACTTGCATAATTATTTTGAAAATTTAAGTGAAAAAAAAATATCACCTCTATAAAAAAAAAATATAAAATCTCAAATATTCCAAAAAAATTGACTCTTATCTTAAACAAAAATGGAATAAATTTTATAATACTAATAATTTTGACGATATCTTATTAGTCCCTGCTGGGACTATTAGCGTTCGATCCGCCGTTGACTCCTTATTAATTAGGGTTGACTAGAGCATTTAATTGATGTTTTTCGTTTTTACCCAAAGTTTTATTTTAGAACTTTGATGTTTCTTGCTTTTTATCCAAAGTTTTATATTGGAGGTCTTATTACCGGGTTGCTGAATTTCCAAATCCAATTTTTTTTTTTAACCAAAGTTCGGATGGCTTGTTCCAACCCTTCGGATAAGATCCTATTAGTTGGAGTGATTTATGAAGGACGTAAGGTGAAAAGGACGCTCATCATCGCAATCTTTACGACCATTTTAAATATACCCTGTGTAAAAATTAATTCTGCATGTTTGAATTAAAACGTATTGTGCTACCTAAACCGTGGAGAGTGACAAATGTCCTCCCCCAGGCAAACAAAACTTTGAAAAATTTTAAATCTGAACGCTGCCGTACATAAACAACTCAATCCTTTCCCAGTTCTTCAAAGAGGAGTTGCTCGATCAATATTCGAACGGTACCTGATTCGTGTTGCAAAGGTTACATTCTACGAGTCCAGGTTTGAATCTTTCTTTTGCCTTTTGCAATTTAGTTGCCCCATGGATTTATAAACCTTGCAATTTAGTTTCCCCATGGATTTATACTGGTTTATAGGTTGCGAGATCTCCAATGTCTGGCGATTGAATGAGTAGAATCCGGGTTTGAATCTTTCTTTTGCCATTTGCAATTTAGTTTCCCCATAGATTTATACTGGTTTATAGGTTGCCAGATCTCCAAAGTTCGGCGATTGAATGAGCGGGTTTGAATCTTTCTTTTCCTTTTGCAATTTAGTTTCCCCATGGATTTATACTGGTTTATAGGTTGCGAGATCTCCAATGTCTAGAGATTGAATGAGTAGAATCCGGGTTTGAATCTTTCTTTTGCCTTTTCCAATTTAGTTTCCCCATGGATCTATACTGGTTTATAGGTTGCGAGATTTCCAATATCTGACGATTGAATGAGTAGAATCTGGGTTTGAATCTTTATTTGGCATTTTGCATTTTAGTTTCCCCATGAATTTATACTGGTTTGTAGGTTGTGAGATAAAATTTAGTTTCCCCATGAATTGATACTGGTTTGTAGGTTGCGAGATCTCCAACGTCTGGTGATTGAATGAGTAAATAAGATTCGCTACAAAGAATTTTCCTTTCTGGTTGCTCAAATTGTGGCTCTAGAGTTCCCTTGACATGCCATCTATTGTGCAGGGTTGGATTGGTTAAATATTTCCACTAAAACTGTCGTCATATAAGCTAGGAGTTGTCTGTATTGCATAGGATGTTACAAAGTCTTTTGCATTCATTCATGCATGCTTTTCCATGATTTTAAGCAGCACAACCTTAGGAGGTCCCTGCCAAGCTCTCAGAGAACGAAAGGGTTTTAAGAAATACCTCTGTGATATTGATGCGCAGGGTTTCCCAGAGGTTGTTTTGTTTTCATTCCTGCATGCTTTCCCCGGCTTTCAAGTATCACTGCCTTAGGAGGTCCCTGCTAGGCTCGCAGAGAACGCAAGGGTTTTAAGAAATAACTCTTTGATATTGATGCGCAGGGTTCCATAGATGTTGTTTTCACACTTTTTCCACACCATGTGTTGCTGCGAATTGGTGCTCTAGGTTCCCCAGGGTTTGTTTTCAATTTTTTTCCATGTGTTAAGTAACATCGGCTTCTCTAGTTAGGCACTTGACCGCTGATGGGTTGCAACCCTACTAAAAAATAACTGTGACACATGCCAATGTGGCATAAACTGCCGATTCTTAGTTGTGTCTCGTGCCTAATGTGTGCTGAGTCGGTGGATTACATTAACCAGTTTTCCACATATTTTTTAAAAGAAATTAATTCCAGTCTTCAGTTATACTTCTTTACGTTTGGACCAAATATTTTCATTTAAACTCTTTGGTTTAAGCCTGAAAGTTACTTTTGGCATGCAACTTATACTATTTTACAGTACTTGCCAGTTCGAAATAAATTTGTACGATGAAGCAAGCATATAAACTGTTTAGAGTGGCTGTATTTGCCTTCCTAGTAAACCCCAAGGTACAGATCGATTTTTAACCCTGGATTTGAAGTCAACGAAGCTCAATTTTTAGTCCAGCCCATTTGTTAACTATTTTGGACAGTTGTTTTTTTTAATGGCTACTTTAAACTTGTAATTTTTTTTCCTCGATTTTTCTGTTCAGTCCATTTGACAACTCTTTTGGACAGTTTCCTTTTGGGTTTTCCCAATTTTTATTTTATTTAACATGGCTATTATACATGAACGATATATTTCCCTCTTTATTTTGTATTTTCACTGGTCCATTTATTTGAAACTTTTTTGGATGGTTTATTTTGTTTTTCTTTTGTTTCTGTGCTTCAATAGTTATTCGCTAAATAAAATATCTATTCGTTTTTAAAATGGATGTTTAGATCAATTATTTTAAAATGGTAGCATATACTAGGGATAGCTAGATAGCTTTGGTTCAATACCACTTCAACCAATCTGGTTTCAATAAATTGTCTTTTATTTTACTATTTTATAATAAATATTTAAATATTTACTCTCCCGCGTGTGAGATTCTGCTTTATTATTTGTTTTATAATAAATGTTCACTCTCTCATATGTCTCATTTTCAAGATAAAATAAACAAAAAATAATTAATTGAAAGAAACTAGTAATACTTGATGAAAATCATATAAGATTGGTTACTTATTTTTTCTCTGGTTACTTAGCCGTGGCCGCGAAGGCCGTGGAAGAGAAGGGCAGGAGGAGGCAGTGTATAGAGCAGAACACCTTCCGAATACCTGCAACGTACACCAGCCCCCGCGCCGCTGTGATATTCAACGCGGTTCTCGTAAGTTATTCGATCAACGCTACTAAATATTGACGAGTATAATTAAGTCGTGTGATTAAGTCCAGTAAGCCGCGGTTCAGCTATCAGTATAAGGTAGCTCTGTAAATTTTTTCATTCATTCATGCTAATGTTATTCAATGCCCGTGTGAATGATGAATTTAATTCATTATTGTTTTACTGGTTGTGTGTGGACAGGCTTATGTCATGACGGGCAACAGTTTTAAGTGATGGATAAGCTTATAAAGAAGAAAATATAAGTATGGCGTGTATGCTATGTATCTAACTAAATAAACTAGAGAGGCTCGCACGCTATGTATTTTTGGTTTCTACTTCACAATAGCTCTTATATATATATAGCCTCACCACTTTTCAAAATCGTTTTGAAAAACATTAGTACAATAATGGGACTATAGCGATCGATATCGATCCATTTCATATTAATTTAGGTGTACTTTTTAGTGTGCTTTTGAAATCTTTTCCTTAACAACACTGTTAATTATCTAAGATATATACCATAACCTTACTTGAAATATTATAGTGTTGTTAAGTATCTAATATATATACCATAACCTTACTTGAAATATTATATTTCTTTTGCATTTTTTATAGTAATTAATTAATTAATTTATGTGTTAAAATAATTATACGTTCCTTTAATGGTTAAGGATGTAGTATATTTAAAACCATAAAAAAATTTGAAGTCTCTGGATGTAATATTGAATTGACTCCATCCTAGTCATATCACAAATTCTAGTTAATACCGATTCGTTAATTAATAAACTTGAATTACTTAATTCTTTTATATTATATTTGTACAAATATACACTTTGCCTTTTCTTCTCATGCTATTTAAAAAATCATATATTAAAAA
>APFE030964378.1:33129-45015 GCA_000404065.3 Pinus taeda | reverse complement strand
TTTTATCTTATATTTTTACAAATATACACATTGCCTTTTCTTCTCATGCTATTTAAAAAATCATATATTAAAAACCTGTAAAACTTAAATCTCAATATAAACATTTCAATAGAATGAAACAGAATACTTTTATTAACATAAAATGTTTACATAAACAATACTCTAATCTAAACATTTCAATTACTACATAAAACTTTTCCAATTTTCAATTATGAAAAATAAAACCTTAACATTCGTCTCCTTGCTGTTGCAGGCTAAAATGGAAGCCCAAAAACAAAAATCTTTGAAATGGAGTAGCCGTTGAAGATATTACCTGAATTTGCGAAATCTGCTAATTTCTTGATCTTTTCAAATCCGTTCGATTCAACCTAGATAGCTGGATTAATGCTATGGGAGAACTGAACCACCGCTTGCTCGGTCAGATGCACAAACTGCTTTCACATCGAACTCGCGGCACACGTCCGCCTCATGCGATGTCTCACGAGCATGAAGGCCACGTGTTGCTTGTTGTTTGTTGTGACAAACCCCGGCAGGGACTACCGCCATGGCAATGGCTCTCTTGTTTACATTATTGTTTCTTATAATGATACTTCTTATGTCATTTATTTTAATTTACCTTCACATTTTAGTTTAATATATATATTTTAAATTCTTTTAATGTATCTTCATTTGATTATCTATTTTTTTGGTTTATTGGTTAATAATGAGATAAATTTAAAATTAATTATTTTAATCCTAACATTTTAAAATTATCTTAAAACTGATGTGTTATTGAGATCCATTTTCAAAGTAGCATAAACTATTTTCAATTTTCACCTTTGATATTATTTGTTTTTATGTGATTTGTGATATTATTTGTTTTTATATGATTTTTTCCTAAATGTTTTGGTGGGAGTTTTATCTTTATGTTTTATTGCTTCCTCTGTTTTTAGGATTTTATCCATTTTCATTATATAATGGTGTTAGAAACTTATCATTTAGTAATCTTTTGTGTCATTTTACGAAAGAAAATTATGGTTTATTTTTGATATTTTATTTTAAGGATTACAAGGTTTGCATAGCTCTATTTTTTTGCTTTAGCATAAATAATCATAAATTATTATTTGCATGGAAACTTTCTTTATTTATATTTTAATTTTCGTTTTAAAATTTATGTAGAGATGCCATCAAGTAATATATTAAAAACATTTTTTACACATAATTTAGTATAGATTTTGAAATGATTATTTTGGTTTTTTTGTTTTTCATGATTTAGAAATTAGTTGTGTATGTAATTAACATTTTTTACACATAATTTAGTATAGATTTTGAAATGATTATTTTGGTTTTTTTGTTTTTCGTGATTTAGAAAGTAGTTGTGTATGTAATTATTGAAATTAATGTGAAAACATTACTCTTTATTTTTTATTAAATTTTCAACCATATTTATTTTATATTGGGTGATGCTTTTTAATTTCAAGCAATAATATTGTAACTTTGAGGGTTTTAGTTTTAATATGTAAACGCAGGGTCTATACACACTTAAGAGGTATTATGCATTGCATTTTTTTAGTTTTTTCCTCTTTTTCGATGCATACTAATTTATGAAATCTTAACTACTTGATCAGGTGAACAAAGTGTCAATGTCAATGAGCTGTCACTTTATCAGGGTTAACCAGATAGGAGATGAAAAATATCTAAGTGTATAAATGAAAGTTGCAGGAAATCAAATAAAATAGAATTGCAAAAAATGAAAGTACCGTAAAGTACTGCTAGAATTTAGGCCATACTACAAGCATTCAAGAAAATAGTCTATGTTGCAAAGAAAATGACACTATATTAATGCACATAACAAAGTAAAAATATCCATTCAACAAATTGAAATAAGACAATCTTGTAGGCAACCTTATAACTGGAACAACTTCATTCTCAGTCCCTCTTCATTCACTTAATCATGTCAATTAGTTGACTAAAATTCTCTACAAATAACCAAAATGAAATCACAAAGAACCAAGCAAAAATAATGCTCTCGTGTTTGTTTTATAAGAAACCTTATATTTCTACAAGAAGTCCTTTAGTTATACAAGAAACGTTAGAGATGGTCTAAATGCAACAGATAAGTGAAGGAAAGGTGAAAATACATATGAGACTAATAATAGCTTATGGAAACCAAGATGAATACTCCAATTCAAAAATGCTATCTACAAGTATCTAAAAGAACATGATATTATGTATATATCACTACATAATAAACAAAAACTATGACAACTTGAAGAAATATGTAAAAACTAAGGTACAAAAGATACAACAAGGGTTCTACAATGCCTATGCGTGGGCCCTCCCTAAGGTGCTTAGGAAACTAAAACAAAATCAGCTCACAACACTTGCAAAAAGGCGTGTTTTTTCATTAATAGCAAAATGTCATTACATAAGATGAAAATATAGTAATTGAAAATCCACATAATCACAATATTCTTTTTTCTAAAACTCTATAGCCTTCGCTGGCCTGAGCCTTGCTCTTTTTATACAAAATGTAAGGGAGAAACCTCCTCAATAGGAGGGTTTCATTTCCTTCTAAAAATCCATGAAATTATGGTGATTCCCCCCTTGGTCTTGTTGCATAGCCACCTTTATTTTAACTATTGGAATCCCCAAGTTTCTAGTGATTCTATAGGTAAGTATTGATATCCAAGGGGACAGGGCCCCTATCGTCATGGTAGGTTGCCGGTGGGAAGTTATAAGAACTCATTGATCTTCAAAAACTTGTCTAGATTAGGATGCTAAAATTTCCAAAGGTCACAAAAGTCATTAGTATGGAAACATCATGTAGGAAAACATTTCAACATAAGAATGACATGTACATTAACAAATGCACAATAATTAATACTGACTGTACATGCATTTCTAAGTTTCAAAGGTTATGGATGGGCCTTTAGATGTACAATTCAAAGGCCCATCATACACCCATACTTATATGTTTTCCCATCCCTAGGAAAATTTACCTTTTTTCAGTCTTTTTGGTCTTTGAGTTGTTGCTCCCTTTTCTCCTTAATAGCTTGCTTGACATCCCATGCTAAAAACTTAAGTATTTCTCCCAGAGTAGGTATAACATAGCTCTATATTATATTTCCTTCTATTCCCTTGATTATTCTTCTTAAATACTCTATTCTTTTATCCTCGATAACAGTGGGGGGTTGAATTTTAGTTTGATCTATTGTATCCTCAATCTCTAGATGTTTATTTTGAAAAGTGGAGTTTTAGCTAACACATTGTGCAACATGTCGTGTGTTTAGAATTCCCTTTCATGTAAGTTGTATGGTAGGGTTTCCATCTCCTTTGGCATAAGTGTATGGACTCATGTCCTGACAACCTAACCATGTCTTCAAAGTGGAGGATATCCTCCTCATATTCCTACTTCAAAATTGGAGCCACCTGTTGGTCTTCCTCGAGGATCTTGTGGGCTAAGATGATTGTTAAGGGGTTTTGGTACTTCTACCCTGATCCAAAATCTTGTGATAATTTCTTCTTGCTATGTTTTCCTTACTTCCTCTACCCTGAATTATTCATACCTTATTCAGAAGGATAATGTTAGAAATTGGACATCCCCCACATGGGGTTTGGATCACATGTTAGGGATTAGTGTAGTACAATATTATGTAAGTAAAACTCACACAATTTGGCCTTTTCCTCCTTGCTACAATTTTGAAAAATCATAATGAATTCCTTCGGTACCTGTAGCTAAAGTTATCCTTGTTGTGCTAAACATGAGATTTATAACTTACATAACCAATCCTTTAAAATAAAAATGTAAGTCCTGGCTAGTCATCTATTTGGGAGTCTCTAATGATCCCTAGGTTTTTCTCCATTATTGTCAACTGATCATTTCCAACAAACTTGGTTGATTTAAATTTGTACTGTAGTTTCTTCAGTTTCTTATTTTCTTTTTCTGAGTTTTCCTTCCTACATGCTTCTTAATATTTGAAAAGTGCCATTTCCTTCTTAAGTTAGCTAAGCTCATTTTGTAATTTACCCATATATGCCACCTTGATCTTTGTTTCTATGCTCTCCCATCTATGTGTTCTTATTTTTTCCTTTTCAATTTCTAGCATGGCATAGGGAAGAAGGTGATGCGGTTTAAGTTGTCTGTTAGGAGGGAGTATTAAGGACTTTGATTTCACCCACCTTCTTGTAGATGGACCAACCTTATTTATAGGATGTGATTTTAGCCCCTTTGTTTTAGTCTCTTCACCATGTTTTGGGAGAAGAGCTTGTACTTGCTGCGTGTGAGGCATATTAAATACTTGTGATTGTTTTTCTTGTAACTATGCCTATGTTGTTGTTTTATGTGTTATTTCCTATATTAGTTGCATTATTTCCTATAGTTGTTGTTTGTTTCCTATAGTGTATACATTGTTTGCATAATGCCTTCTTCTTCTTCTTGTGATTCTTCCTCACTTGATTTCTTCCCTTGGTCATTCTTCTTTAGTGTCCTCTCTCTGTAGCTCTACTTGCTTGTTAGGAGATGAATCATACTGATCCTTGACACTAAGTGTCTCTTCTATATGAACCACTGCTGGAGAGGTTTCCTTATTTTAGTAGGTACCTTTCTCCTTGGTTTGTGCCCTATGAAGTTATGGTGCTTCCATCAGATGGTTGGATTTCTTTGTTTTTTTGGTCTTGCTGGTTTGGGGGGAGTTTCTTGCTTTGGACTAGTCCCAATTTCAACAAGGGTAGCCATAATTTCCCTTTCTGTTGGATCCATTCAATGATTTTTCTTTTTGTAAGGTTGAAGGTTGGAAGCATCCTCTTCTTTTGTCTTTAAGGTGATTATTTCCTATGCCAAGGTCCTTTAACTATCTATTAAAGACTATTGATCCATATATGTAAAACCAACCCATGAAATAGGGTGATCTACTCATTATATAGTATAATAAAATATTAGATTGATCAGCCCATGATGTTTTGGGGCTTCATGTTTTGACTTTCCCTCCCATTTCATTTAGTGATTGCAACAAAACATAAGGAATGTTGAGATATTGGGATGACAGTAGATAGGTTTGGTGCTTAAGTTGATACAGTCGTCTGAAATGATAGGCATATAACACTCTATGGTTTCCTTCCTAAGATATGTATTTCACAATATGGTAAGAAAAATCATTCCATGGGTGAGGAAATATTTCCCTTTTAATCCCATTGTTATCTTCAACAAATTGTTCATCTTGGAAGAATCTTTTTCTTTCGGCAATAATAGTCTCTTGTCTTTCCTCCTTATACCATGGCAACCCTACATGAGTAACTATCACTCAACCAAGGAAAAAATCATTGATGTGGATTTCCAAACCACTTACTGTTGTGAGATAATAATATCCTTTGATATTTTGAAAGTCCAGGGAAAGATCTAAAGCCACCTCATTGTCATATCTTAATTTCTCAAAGAAAATTAGTCGTTGGCATATTTGGAATGTTTTCTCTACCCCAGGATTTTAATGAATTTTGGTAGTGTTAGTGGGTTCCCTATGATTGAACCTAGCCCCATTATAGATTATTTAGAGGTTTGTTTGGTTTATGCAGGTCTAATTTATGTTTATGCTTATGGTTGAGAAACTTGAAGTAAATATAATAATAAATTCAAAGGAAAATTGGTGTTGGTAAAAAAATAAAGGTGAAATGATACCAACCTTGTCTAATTGTAGTTCTTTAGGTATTTTAATGTCATTCGTATAGGATCAGAGGTAGATCTTGTATATTGTTACAACTCCTATAGAAACCTTCTAGCCACTTGTGCAACTCTTGTAGACTTTTACAATTCCTGTAACAAAGTGAAAACCCTATAATAGAGTGCTACTGAAAAAATTGTTTGATTTTTCCTCTAATGTGGTTTATAACACCTCCTTGTCAGTTAGGTCCAAGGGTGAGGCATGGTTGGCATGTTGTGGTGATGATCTTGAAGTCTTCCAAATAACGACCCCTTGACTTTAGATGTGACCACCTTTAAACTTGACTAGTCTTCTGATAATTCATGTGTATGGAGGATATTTTCAACATCTTCTGCTTGATAGGACCATTATCATTTCCACACATCTGACATGTTTGGAATTTTTTGCAATTTACTCATTCTAATAGACTTTTGAGTGTTTGAACTTGACATCATGCAAACCATATGAGAATTGTAACTTAAGGATTCATACATGAGTATTACATGATGCTTTTGGACTAGATGTTGATGCCCCAGATGGTGGACAGAAGGCGGTGCTGTGAAATTTTGCATACAGGGGATTCTGTAGAAGCTGCAGGTTGAATTTTTTTGCTTGCTCATGGTTGATTTTTCTTCTGAGGAGTCCATCTTTGAGAGTTCCAGGTCAAAGATACATGTATTATTGATATTTTGGGTTGTTCATGGATGTTGGGCATCCTTGTATATCTGTTTCCTGTAGCTTTCCTATAGATTTACATGATTTCCTTTTACATTCTTGTAGGAGCTTGTAGGTGGAAAAAATGACGCTTTGGGTGAAATTTTTGACATAAAATGTGGTGTTGATAGTGAAGGATCAAAGGAATGATAAGTAAATCTTGGAACAAAGTGTGGTTTATTGGAAAATAATGATAGGTACTAAAATATGTCTTGTATATAAGAATGATAAGTCCAATTGTCAAAATACTTGATGACTTGATCTAATGTTTCTTTTTGTGGCTATAGCTAGGCCATAGACATTTGCATACAAACAAGTCTAGAGATCAATTTGAAAAATCTTTATTATTATTCTTTATTTCTTTTCTTTTTTGTTTTTCAAATAGGGAAATGGTGCCATCACTAGTTTTCATCATTCCTTGTGCTACCAAACTTACATAAGGTTTTCCTAGCAGGTAGGGGTTATTTCAAACTCACAAACCGCTTCATAGAGGTTTTTAATTCTAGAGTTTGTCTCATGTGCCTCAAATGGGGGTTTTATTTAAGAAATTTATATTCCCCTTTTCTTTATTTTTTGGTCTTTTCTCCTTTTGCCTTTTTTGTTATTTTTTCCTTTTTATTTGTAGGATGGATTGGGAGTATTTCTATTCATAATCACATTCAAACTTTATTGCCTCAATGTGTGAATGAACTCCTCTTTAGACAAACGTCTCGTATACACCTTAAGCCTAAAACCATTGAACAATAGAGGGATTTTCTCTTCATCAATAGTCTTGATGTGTACAAGGCCATTGTCATGTCATTTCTCCACTAAGTATGGTCCTAACTATTCATTAATGAACTTTCCCTTGAAATATTTAAACTTGGAGTCATAGAGTAAGGCCCAACCACCTTCCTTAAAATCATTGGTTCTTATGAATTTATCATTCCATATTTTCCTTTGCATTTGGACCATCTCAATGCAGAATAGAGCCTGCATCATATGTTCTTCCAATGCATTCAACTGTTGTCTTATTTCTTTATGAGAATCTATCCGATCCATTTATAGTTGTGAAACTATCCTTAATGTGGAAAATTTTAGCTCAATTGGTACCATGGTCTTCTTACCAAATACCAATCAATAGGGGTAAACCTTGTAGTAGTCTTATAGGTAGTGTTGTAGGTCCATGTTGCTTTAGTTTCCCTATTAGTCGAATATTTTCTACTCATGTTGATTACTTTTGTTAGGATGCTTTCCAATTCCCTATTTTCACTTCAACTTATCCATTTTCTTGGGGGTGGTATGGAGTAGCCTTCCTCTGATGTATTTGATACTACTCCATAATCCTTCTGATGAGATTTGAAGTGAAATGAGTTCCTTGATCTGTGGCTATTTATCTCAGGCATCCATACTTGTAGAAAATGTTTTCTCTTAAAAAAATTGATACTTTTTGTATGCAGGAGCATCGATCCATCCTCTGAAAAAGAAAGAACGACTTTTGGAAGGAACAAATCAGGGAAAACACGTCAAAAGACAAGGGATTTGTTAAAAATTTTGAAAAATCATATATGTGAGGGATCTTAGGGATTATGTCGAGAGCTTTGTGAAAAATATCATGTTGAGAGCTCTATGGAGAGGATCATGTTGAGAGCTTTATGGAGAAGATCATGGATCTTGAAATTATCCACAGTATTGTAATTCCCTCTATAAATTGTAGTCTTTAGGAATTGAAAAGAGGCAGACATTAGAATGAAGATATGGTCTCATCCAAGGTGCCAATAGATGCTATGTAGTATTTTAGCGGGTTTAATTAATGGAATTTCATTTCTAATTCATGTAATTCTATGTTTGTGCATGGTGATTTAATATGTTGATAGCTTGATGCATATATCTGTTGACTTTTTTTATGAATTAATGTTACATGTAGACCACAAGGTTCTTCTGTTTGAAGTGGAAGAGAGGATGAGTTTAGTTTTTGGGCTCTTAATCCACAGGTCCTAGGATTGAGACCATAAGAAAACTTGAAATGATAGACCCCCATAAATCGTTTGTATCAAGTGGTATCAGAGCATAGAATATTCTTGGCTGTAGTGTGGAGGAGAAACAACAAAAGAAAGTACAAGTGATTGAAGATATGGTAAGAGATTTATTTTCTCTCTGTAGGTGACAACAAAGGAAGGTGAGAGTATTTGCAACAACCTAGATCAACGAGTGATCGGAGGGTTCTAGAGAAGAGAACCGAGAAGATGCCAAGAGACCAAACTCATGAGAAAGTTTGGTGACGTATCATGTAGCAAGGTGGAGACTTGTTACTACAGAGGCGGGTTGCAACAAACGAGTTGAAGCTGTTACGAGAAGACTAGATGCATATGAATAGAAGGTCACAAAATTTGGACCTTGGGATTCTGATGCAGGAGAATTGATCCATCTTCTAAAAGTTTTTAGCAAGAACGACTTGTGGAAGGTGAAAAATGAGAAAAATGCATCAAAAGGTAAGGGATTTGTTAAAAATCATGAAAAATCATATCTGTGAGGGATATTAAGGATTATGTTGAGAGCTTTGTGGAGAGGATCAAGTTGAAAACTTTATGGAGAAGACTGGGGATCTTGAAGTGATCCACAATATCGTAATTTCCTCTATAAATTGTAGCCTTTGTGTATTGAAAAGAGGCAGTCATTAGAATGAAGATCTGGCTAGCCAAGGTGCCAACAGATGTTATGTAGTAGTTTAGTGGGTTTAATTAATGAAATTTGATTTCTACTTTATGTAATTGTATGTGTGTGCATGGTGATTTAATGCATTAATGGCTTGATACATAGATCCATTGATTTTGTTTGATGAATTAATGTTACATGTATACCACAAGGTTCTTCAGTTTGTGGTGGAAGCGAGGATGAGTTGATTTGATTTTTTGGGCTCAAAATCCATAGGTCTTAGGATCAGGGCCATAAAAAAACTTGCATCATGGCCACTTTTACTACTCTTGTTTCATCCCACTTAGTTGTATGAGCAATGCATACAAGGATGTATCTTTCCTACCCTAATGGAGGATTGATGGGTCCTATGAAGTCCATTGCCTGCTTTAAAATGGTTTGATAGACACTTGGAGATGTAGAGGAATTTTGTTTCTTATATTAGGTTTTCCCATCCTTTAACATTCATTATATTAAGAAGTGTATCGATGGGCATCCTACTGAAGGGTAGGGAAAAAGAATCTAGTTTGCAAGAACTTGTAGGTTGTTCTTTTAGCTACAAAATTACCTCCACATGGTCTATCATGGAAGGCTTCAAAAACATCATATACTTCATCTTCTCTTACAAATTTTCTCAGGATCTAGTCAAACCCTAATTTGAATGAGCATCCCTTAATCAATGTATAAGAGGCACTTTTCCCGATAATTTTGTATCTTTCCTTATATGATAAACGAGGAGAAAATTATCCTGTAGCCAAAAAATTTGCTATGCTAGCATGTTGGGTTGTGTTATGTTGATATGGTAAAGAGGTTCTCATAAGGGAAGCGTTAATCTACCATGATTTCATATACAAGACCAACAACATTCTCCTTTCCAAGTTTATCAATGATTATTAGGTCAAATTGTTGCAACAAAATTAGCCATCTAATAATTGTAGCATTAACATCAGGTTTGCTAATTAGATACTTGATGGCAACATTGTCACTATGTACAAATGCTTGGTAACAAGTGACATAGTGTTTAAATTTATTTAGAGCACGAACCACAACAATAAACTCTTTTTTCACTCACAATGTAGTTTAGTTCATCATGAGATAATTTATTTCTAATAAATTAGATTGCATAAGAATCTTATCTATTTGTTACCCAAATACTACACCTATTGATTTTTCTCAGGCATCAATGTGAATATGAAAACGAAAAGTCCAATTGGGTCCTTGTAGAATAGGTGCAACTATAAGGTTTTCATTGATGCTTTCAATGCTTCTTGAAAATTTGTTTACTAACAAAAGTATGAGTCTTTGGCTAGTAGGGAAAATAATGGAGAAACAATATTGCTAAAATCCTTGATGAACCCTCTATAGTACCTTGCATTGCCAAGGAAAATTATAACATCCCTTTTTTCTTGATGGATTGTGAGATGCTTAATGATGTCTACTTTGCTAGGATCTACCTTAATTCCCTTGGTGCATAAGTAGTGTCTTAAGACAACCCCCTCACTCATCAGGATAGTGGAATTTTTCATGAATCAATGAGAGATCCATTTCTTCACACCTTTGAAGTACTCTAGTAATATTGGTGAGATATTATTGAAAAAGTTTCCATAGGGTGTGAATTCATCCATATATATCTCTATTGTGTCATGTACAAGATCATAAAGTATGCTAAGTACTTCCCTTTGGAATGTGGTTGGGGCATTGCATAGGTGAAAGGGAAGAACTTTATAAGCAAAGTTTCCCTAGGTGCAAGTTAAACTAATCTTATCCAGGTCTTCTAGATTGATTTAAATTTGGCTATGCCCATTAAATCCATATGGAAATGAGAAGAATTTATTCCTTGCAAAAACACATGGGAATTGATCAAGGAAAGGTAATGGTCCTTTATAATGGAACTATTTAAATTGGCCGTCCACACTTATTCTCCACTTGTCATTTTTCTTGGGAACTGTTGTAGCATCCATTGTTCATTGTTATTTAAGTTTTATTTTCAGTTTTATAAAATCAAAAAATATGAAAGAAATGATTGATTTTATATTTTCAATGGCTTTGAAAGTGATAAACCCACGAGAAGATCTGAGTCGTCTGATCAACAAACCATAGATCCAATGATAATCGCATAAGTTAACTAGAATGGGTTTATTTTGGAGATCGTATGCGACGATGTTGTTGGGGCAAAGTGATTGCATATCATTTAATTTGTCAACATGGGGATTTCGTAAACTTGTGAAGCATGCATGCACTGTATGTGCTAGAAATTGTCTTTTAGTTTAGATCAATCTAACTAAAAAATAATGAAAACCAATTCATCTAATCTATGAAATCAAATAATGAAAATAAAATTCAACTAACCTATGAAATAAAAAACAACTAATATATACTTAGTTACTTCAACATCCAGTCATGAAGTGTTACCTTCTTGAGATGAGGTGTAAGCAACTATTTATACTTTAACTTCTGATGTCCTAGAAAAGCAAGTAAAGTGTGCAAAAAACAACTGTAAAAGCATGAAAAAGTAAAGCTCAATGATTGCATAGGTTGAACATTCAATCACTCAATTTGAAGTCACCTTCTTGGCTTGATCCTTGATTCAATTATACGATGAATTGATGGTTTGATCTAAGAAAGTAAATAACAGAACATGAAAGGAAACTAAATAACTATGAGCCCTTGCCTCAAACTTAATCCAATTAGAAAATACATAAATCTTCCCTATTGAAATGTTTTTAGAAAAGCAAAGATTACACAGTCATTCCAAAACTAATACTAAGAAAGCAAATGAACTTTAATCTATAAAAGCAATTAAATCTAACAATCATTAGATGGC
>APFE030964378.1:4661-27486 GCA_000404065.3 Pinus taeda | reverse complement strand
TTTTTTTTTTAAGTATATTCATGCTTGCAGTGAAGCCATTTACAGATCAGAATTTTTGAAATGCTCATATCCCAAATTGAAAAATGTACCTAATTGTTTATAAAGATATGCAAAATTGACTTGAAATTTATATTTTCCACAAGGATCTCTTGAAGAATTGATGAATATTGTGGCGTAACCGCTTCTTGATACCATTCCTCAATGTAGTCTTTGGGCTGCATTCTAGATCCTTTGTCCATAAATGGTTAGTATCAAATTTTTATAAAAATAATATGCAGCTAAATGATTTATGCATCTACATACTTTAATCATGCATCTAGAAAAAAAGAGTAAAAATGAACTCTAGACTGAAAGCTAGTTTCTATGCACACGTCCTCGGCAGCGACGCCAAAAATGTTGGGGCAAAGTGATTACCTATCATTTAATTTGTCAACCCAGGGATTTTGTAAACTCGTGAAGCATGCGTGCACTGTATGTGCTAGAAATTGTCTTTCAGTTTAAATCAATCTAACTACAAAATAATGAAAACCAATTCATCTAATCTATGAAACCAAATAATGAAAATAAAATTTAACTAACCTATGAAATAAAAAACAACTAATGTATACTTAGTTACTCCAGCATCTAATTATGAAGTGTTACCTTCTTGAGATGAGGTATACGAAACTATTTATACTTTAACTTCTAATGTCCTAGAAAAGCAAGTAAAGTGTACATAAAATAACTTAGTAATTGCATATATCAAATATTCAATCTTGAAATATAATTAAATCAATTTCTTGAAATGATCTTTAGGAATATCAGTTAATGCAATTAAATGAGGTTCTTAAAAGTTAATGTAAAAACATGAAAAAGTAAAGCTCAATGATTGCATAGGTTGAACATTCAATCGCCCAATTTGAAGTCACCTTCTTGGCCTGATCCTTGATTCAATTATACAATGAATTGATGGTTTGATCTAAGAAAGTAAATAACATAACATGAAAGGAAACTAAATAACTATGAGCCCTTGCCTCAAACTTAATCCAATTAGAAAATACATAAATCTTCCCTATTGAAATGTTTTTAGAAAAGCAAATATTACACAGTCATTCTAAAACTAATACTAAGAAAGCAAAGGAACTTCAATCTATAAAAGAAATTAAATCTCACAATCATTAGATGGCCATTCCAATGGTGTATGAGGATGGCAAGTGAAGAAGCTCCATATGCAAGCAAAACTAAATCTTCAAATCTCTAAGAAGAAGCTCCAAATTCTCTATTAAAAACATCAGCATTTCCCCAACTTTACACATGCCTTCAAAGGAAAATGCTCTCTTATTTATGCAAAAACATAAGAAGCTACCCTATTTAATGAGGATCCACTAAAATCTCATATAGTTACAACCATATATCTCATAATGAGACACTATCCCCTAGGTGTCCCATATTAGAGTTCTAATCCAAATAAGAAATGATGAGACATCTCATAGAATTACAATCCAAATAGGACACATATCCTTCTTTGAACTTTTATCAAAATCTTCTTTGAAGGGAATTCGAATTTGAGCATTGGAGGCCACATAAGGGTGCCTTGGAAGCTTCCAAATAACCTACACATGTCATGAAACTCAAGCCACATATATAGATACATGAAACCATGTTAATTTCCTAGTTTCTAATCATAAATTCACTTTAAACACATAAAATAAATAACTTTGGTAAATAAGGATTCTAACCCATATATGTATGAAAATGGTGGCTAATGAAAGGCTATATGGCTATGGAGATGTGACATGTGAGTGAAATGGTGGCAATAAAGGTGAAAGTGATGTCATTTTGAAGCCATTTTGGAGGCCCAACATGCCTCCCTACTAGAGCAATTGCATGTCCTCATGTAAATATTGCATTAATTCTTTGATTTGCTTGCAACGTCTTTGATTTAGAATGAGCTTGGCTTATATCACATGTCCTTAAAATTTTCATTTGACAATTTTATTTATTTTTGCAAAGTATTCCTTATCATACATTGAATTGCAACATTTTTTGTTGGTTCTTGTGTTTCAACCAAATTCTAATTGGTATTGGTTCTTGTGTTTCAATACCTTGTTTCTTTTTGTTGCAACACGATTCATTGAACATATTTAAGAATGCATCTTTAATTTCAGCTATATAGTGTGCTCTTAATTTAGACATTATTTGCAAATCATATAACTTTTTGAACCATAATGCAATCATAATTGATTAGGACAAGTATGTTAGGATGAAATAAAAATGTGTTATGGTGTATGATATATGAATATGAAATGATGTCCCTTCCCCCCAACTAAAGATATGAAAATGTGAGAGAGGAAGTGAGGAATTTCCCAAAGTTACAATTTTAGTATTTTAAGGAATTGCATGATTAAAAATTAGAAAACCACATACCTTCACTTACCTTCGATGTGCATGAGTTATGGAAATTGAAGAGTGTGGCTGCTTCTAGATCATGGAGTGAGATGTAGAATTCATCTGCTTCTTGGTTTCATAAATGGTGGATGAGGTTGTGAAGTGGATTCTTTATTTCTGCTACTAAATCTGTTGTATCTACTACAAAATGCTGAAATGATATAGTCTTCAATTACTATAAAACCGATGGTACAACTCTAGTCATGCGAATAAATGTGTTGGTGTCGAGCATGAAGAGAGGTCATTGGATAACTGACCATTGATGAATGTCATTAACCAATGCGAGGCAAACTTGCCATTAATGTCAACGAGTGGCAAGCTACCTAAGTACATCTTGTGAAGGGCAAATAAATGAGCCGATGTCGAGCCACTTGCAAGATCCAACGATCAAGGGACATTTATCTATTCCCATGATTGTTGGAGAGAAAACCTGTCATTAAAGAATACAAGCCTCAAGGTACTAATGAGGACTCTAGCCTTGGACCTAGATAATGTGCCGATGTCGATAGGCCAAGGCTTGTTAGAAGGAAGGCCTTAAGGAATCCTCCATCATCTAATGCGAGCATGAAACAATGATTTTGAAGGACTATGAATGGAAAATTTTGCAGTGGATCAAGGTTTATTTAACGGAAAGGAAAATGACAAGTGAATGGAAAGTAAAAGGACAAATCAGCATGTAAGTGAGCTGAATGTCTTTATGAAAATGGGTTATGCGTTAGTGAAAGCAAGGAAGGAAAAAAATGAGTAGTGAAGGAAAATGAGATGAGAATTTGATTGACTGTCTAAGTGAAATGCAATGTGACTGCAAAGGAAATGAGATGAAGGTTTTATTGACTGAAGGAGTATGGATGTAATGGAAAAAATAGCATCTGAAAGGGTTGCAACTGCTAGATCTGATATGAATTAGCATGTGCTCATGCATTGTTGTTTCATCTCTGTTGCTGCTCTGATCATTTTCTTGTGAAATAAATGTGGTCTTTGAGAGGCACTATTTTCTTATGGTCATCTGTTCTTCCTCCTGGAACCTGCAAAAAAACTAGTACTTCTTCTCCAATGGATTGTAAGGTTATCAAAATAGAGAGGTGATCAATCTCTTTGTTAATGACATTTACATAAAAAAATAAGAATCGGTACTATTAAACAAGTTCATGAAAGAAAACCAAAAGAGTTTATACCTGTGTCAAAAGTAGTGCCTCAAGTTACCTGTTGTTTCTTTTCAGCAATTTATTCATTCTTTACTATTTCAAAATTTGATAATAGCTTCCTCATTTTTTAGATCTCATCGAGATATTTTCAACGATGCTTGAATCATTGATTTCCAATGTTGTATGAGAAAGTTAGACTGTTTTGAAATTTTTTATGAAATAGTGAATATTGTTATGGAAATGTGGAATGGGAACATGATGCTACAATGAAAGATGATGTAAGCAGATTAAATGGTTAGAATGCATTATTTGACAAATAAATCACTGAGTTAAAGGCATAGTTGCAGAATTGTTTTCCAGCTGCAGAATTATCGATTAGCTGCAGAATCACTGTTCAGTTGTAGAATTGTCGATTAGCTACAGAATCACTGTTTAGCTGCAGAATGTGCACAATTTTTGTAGCTAAAATCTTGAACAAATAACCTAAGTCAATAAATAACCAAAAATGAATTTAAAGAGCAGGAAACAATGTTGCCATTTACTGGAGCCAGAATCCAGTGATAATTGCAATGCCTCTTGTCAGAAAATTTAGCAATTTTTTTTTTTTCAAAGAGAAAAAGAAGTATGAAACAAACCTTTAGTTTGAGGAAGTTTTGATCATTAAAACTAACTACAATTCACTCAATTTAAACATTCATCTTTGTCAACACTTTCATGTAACTTCAAACCCAGATTCCATATTCCAACTCAGTCCTATTTCAGCAAACTGGATAAATTTCTTTACTTGTTCAAGATTCCAAGCAGTGCATCTTTGGAAGGCATAACTTCAATAAATATATATATATAGTGCAAATATTGAACAAGTGTTTTAGTACTGAGAAAGAACCGGTGGAGTGGGGCAAGCAAGAAAGAGTGAATGTAAAGCCAACGAAAAATATTTTCTAAGGCTCAAGAGAGAGGAGGAAATGCGTGCACGTTTTGAACACCTGTGCCGTGTTCAAACAGTTCACTGTGTATTAATTAGAAACCGTTTTTGCTCACGCAGTCAGTGAAATAGGGTCCCGAAGAATCTCTGATTTCTCTCAAACAATTGCGAGATTGAGGAAACCGTTTCTGGGTTATCTAATTCACCTTGTTCCCAAAAAAACACGTCTCAGTTTTCCTAAATTCGTTTTCATTTGGCCAGAAATTGCATTTAAAAATTGACGTTTTTCAGTTGTTACACATTTCTGACAAATGCTCAGATAACTTCTAGGTTGAATTTTTTTATTTTGCAGGTTTTTTGTTAGTTTCCATTAAGAATAGTCCATCTAGGACCTGTCCTTGCCTCCCTGGTGTACTATTTCTTTTTCTCCCTTCGTGTGGGCAATGTTTTTATGAACCTTCTCCTCGGCAGATGCCTTGGATTTGTCCACTTTCATCTTGGTACTTGATGCCATGTTGCTCGTCTTCTTCTTGGTTTTAGTAGTGGCATTCGATGTTGGGGGGTGAAGATCTTGCAGATCCTCAGTTGATTTCCAAACTCAGTAAATGAGAGTCATAGCTCCATATATAGAATTGTTATATTTTCAACGATTTGACTCCTTTCAAGAAACAACAATGGTTCATTGAATTCACCTCACACGATCCATTAGTTGAACCACAATCCAAAAAATTATAACAAGAGCATCATTATTGTTTTATGCAAAGTTCGGGATCGGATTTGAAAACAAATATGTGGTGCAAATAAATATTAAATTGCAAGCAGAAGTTGAACTACATAAATCCAGATGATTACACTAACATGCAGAGTATATCAGTTAGCCAAGCCTGAGATCTCGACAATATATGTTTTATTCGTACGTTAAATGTCGAAGCCCAACCATGGAAGCTTCGACCAAATGCTTCGGTTCCGTTTCTCAACCTCCATTTTTTCAAAGCCACACATAATGTTTGCATCAATCCGTTGTCCTGAAAGTTGGTTTTATCATATGTGCTTTATTAATTTTGTTTGTTTTGTTTTTATTTGTGTTTTTATATTTCTTTGTCTATGTTTTTTTTTAATGAAATTATACATGTTATATTTCCAAAAATTTTAAGAAAATTACATATATATTTCATTAAACAAAACAAAATAAAGAAAATGCATTTGGATTTTTTATTTTTTTAATCAGATTAAATTAAATCAAATCATGAAAATAGAAATTAGCTGTAGAATTTGCATTCTTGTAGCTAAATAATTTTTATGATATACTAACAAAACAATTTCTTTTTCTGATCCTCTAGGTCACACAAAGTGCAGAAGGAGAGCATACTATTGAGATTTATTTTGTTAGCATAGTCAAGATTTTATCAATCGATTCCTCTGTAAATTTTGTAAAAGTAAAATGAAAAGGCTTGATCTCATACCTTAAATTATCGTTTGTGATCTTCACTTGCGCTCCTTGTTTTCAACCATTTGTTTTATTGCAAATTTTTCCTACAAAGGGTTAGTAAATGGATAGTTCTTACTGCACCACAAAACATCAAATTTATCTAAAAACTATAAAAAAATATTTTTATTTTCCTACCTATCTAAAAACTATTTTATTTTTTATTTTTTATTTTTTAAGTATATTCATGCTTCCAATGAAGCCATTTACGGATTAGAATTTTTGAAATTCTCGTATCCCAACTTGAAAAATGTACCTGATTGTATGGGAGTCAACAGAGTGTTGTAAAGGCGGACTTGATAAGGTTTAGTTCAAACAGGTTTAAAGTCTCGTGAATTCCAAAGGATTGGACCGTTTATTGAATGAGTGATTGGATGGTTCACATACAGCTAAGGTGGACCTGACAGGTTTATGAATCGGATTGTTAATCCTTTTTAGTTTCGTGGTAAACTATGTTCCACATAAATTAGCCGATTCCGCTGTTTAAGCAAAATAACCAAAATTAGAGGGAGATGATCAAAAATTCAAAGGGTCAGTGATTGGTCGGGTTTCCCTGTGTTTTGGCTAACCAAAACACTCTCGATACATACATGGGCCCAGGTCCACGCACAAGGTTTTGTCAAATACAATTTATTATGATTAAAACAGTTTAATCATTATTAAAGCATTTACATAAAAACTTCATCAGCAGCGAAGCAACAGAGCCGAAAAGCTAACAGTCTTCATCATTTTCTAAATTTTGTTACTTCTTGTCATTTTATTTACGAGGTGTCTTTTATCCTCTATGTAATATTCTATAATAACTCTCACTTTAGACAGTTAGGAGAATAGTTAAGTAGTTTGACAGTTTTGGTGATCACCAATTGTCTTATAATGTATAAAAAGAGAAAAATTTACAAAGAAGAGGTTCGAATTTTGGAGAACCTGGATACTAGGCCATTGAATTCCTGATACAACTATTGATTAATGAAAGAATCAAAAGTTTTCCATACATTGTTGGGTATGATTTTGTGTCTTCTCTGTTATGTGTCATCTTATGTTTTCTTCCTTTAATTATGGTAATGAAGCTGCAAGTCTTTATTTGTTTGTGTAAATAAAGTTAAAATCCCTTAAAAGACCGCTCATATACTTGAAGTTCACACCTCTACAATTCTTCTAAGTTACAGATAGTAGTTTCTATGTAAGACAATGTAGTATCTATAACTTCTTCAAGTGTCACAAATAGTAGATCCTGTGTAAAACAACATATTGCCTATGACTTATTCAAGCTTTCTTCATTCATCATTTATATTCAACAATCAAATGGCATTTTGATATTTTCTTGTCACTTAAGTATTAAGCGTTAGAAACCAGATTTCCCAGGTCCTTCATTTGAGAACACAACATACAATTAAGTGACAAATAAGTGACAATAATTATAAACATTAATGTCTTAAGCACAATTTCTACACAACCAGGAAATTGGTATCTTAAGGTACAAAATTAATTGGTGTCGTTGCTGGGGAGAGAAGACAAGAACACTTTTCCCTGGGTTTTCAATATTTTCCTCTGGTTGTTTAGTGAGGAGGAAATATTTGGTTGTTTTGACCAAAAGAAATAACTCTGGCTCCATAGAGACCCCATACAAGGTCAGACACCTCACAGTAGAAAGTTCAAGCCCTTTTAGATCCTGAAAGGTTAGTTTCCAAGAAGGTTGGAAGGCCTAAAACTCCACTTACACCAAGTCCTACACTGTCTGCACCAGGAAGCAATTCATCACATCTTTCACATTCATCTTTTATTGACCAAGAGTCACCTTTTACATCCAATTAATTCCAAGAACCCAACTATCAAGAACAGTCTTTAGAGTCTGTTTCTTTTTTAGTATCTGCTATAGTTATTTAGCCTAAACCTATAACTGCATTACCACCTTTGCACACTCCATTTACTCCTCAGTCACGTTTCACATCTGTTGGTAATCAAGGTTTTGTAAATTCAGGAGAAAATATGGAAGCACATGCATTCTTGATGAATATATATGCACATATTCAACGACCACAACCGTTGAATCAAATTCCATAAGAATACTTGAAGATTCTTCCTCGTTTCACAGGGGAGGATGAACAAACAACAGAAAATCATGTATCAGTATTTTGTAATTTTACAGAAAACCTAAATATTGAACATCTGGATGTTGTTCTAAGACTTTTTGTTCAATCCTTGGATGGATAAGCAAGAAAATGGTTTAAAGGAATTCCTAATAACTCTATTCCTTCCTGGGAAGAGATGGAATGCCTATTCACCCAGAGATGGGGAGAAAAAAGAGACCATGGGTATTCACTAATAGAGTTTAATGCTATAAAGAAGAAATATGATGAAACTGTAGTTGAATTTGTCAGAAGATTTAATAAATTGTACAATAGTCTTCCAATGGAGATACTTTTGCAGGGGCTTTTGAGTCAGATTTTGGATTTACATTGAGGGAGAGGAGATCCCCAACCCTTGATCAGATCCAAACAGATGCATTAGAGATAGAAGCAAATTTGGTGGATGTAGGCAAAGCACCAGAGACACATCCTATCCAAGACAAGGGAAAGGCAAAGATAGAATCCTCTCAAAGTCAAACATTAGAGAATATGAGTAATGTAATTAAAACTTTGTCAGATAAGTTCAATAAGTTCGAGTTGGAAAATAAGAATGCGTAGAGACAAACACAATATTATAAGAACTTTAATCCCCAATACAGAAGACAACCTTTGCAAATCTTGCAAAAGGAGAGAAAAGATCAAGATTAGATTCACGCACCATTGTATATAGAGGCAGATCCTGATGGAGTACCAGGGCATCCCAAGGATCATGATGACCATATTTTCACATTGTATGCAGTAGATGAAGATGAACTAGGTGTTGAGGGAGGAGAATATAGTGAAATAGATGTCATCTATGATGATAATGAAATTGACGAATGTTGGAAGCAGTTTTTTGATTTTATGCAGGCAAAACTACATAAAAAATATGACATGAGAACAAGGAAAAGTTCTAGAAGTCAAGAAGATGAAGGTGAGCAGCAAGTTCCAACTCCCTTACAAAAGGCGACTCCACAAAAACAAGAATCACAGCTTGCAAAACAATTGAATAAAGGAAAGTAGCAGTAGCATACAAGTAGCAAGACTCAAATGCTTCAAGGTGAGTCCTCTCAAGACAAAAGTGAAAAATTCCTTTAGAGAAACTTGTTTCCATTCCACAAGATATTTTAGTTATGAAGAAAATTGAAGATGAGAATGAAAGGAATACTAAATAGATCCATGTGTTTGGTTTCACCAAAGAGTTATAAAAGATCAGAATTCAGGTACCCCTCACAGAGTTAGTCAAAACACCAACTTATCAAAGAGAAATTACAGAGTTTATCAATCCATCTCAGAATGTGAATATAAATGACTTTGTGAATTTGCAAGAGGATAAACCAGTAGTGGTTTTTGATTCACATGTGGAGGAGGTAGATTCTTCAACACATCCTTTCTACATTTCTTTATTGGTTCATGATTTACTCTTGCACAATTGTATGTTTGATTCAGGAGCCTCACATAACCTTATGCCATTATCAGTGATGAAACACCTAAACCTACACCTAAACCTACAAGTTACTAAACCTTACAGAGACTAGTATTCTTTTGATTCACATAAAGTCAAGTGTCTAGGTGGCATTAAAGATGTGGTGGTGTCACTAGCCCAGATTCCAGCCAAAAGTTTGGCAATGGATGTAGTGGTAGCAGATATCCCTGCTAGGTTTGGAATGTTACTATCTAGGTCATGGGGTGCTAAATTGGGTGGTGTTTTGAAACTAGATTTTCTTATGCTTTCATACCAATTTTTGGTGGGGAAGAAAGGAGGTTGTATAGAGAAATAAGATTTATTAGAACAATCACAAATAACGAAGCAAGTAATTCAGCTGTATATAGCCAGGAAAAAGATGACTTTTCTTGCTTCATGCTACATGACAATGCAGAAATGGCTGAAGATGACCAGAGGCAGCTTACTTCAGCTTGTGTAAATACAGAGCTCCAAACAGAAGGGATGTGAAAGTGCTTCTTTGATGGATCCTATTCTAAAGAAGGAACAGGTGATGGTTTCCTTTCACAGGATCAACAGTTTCAAGATCAGAATATTGGAACCCAGAAGGAGCCCAAGCTGGTCAAATTGTTCAAGGAAGTTTCACTTAATTATAAGGAGAGATATATTAAGCTTTTCAGGCAATACACTGATGATTTGGCTTGGTCCTATGAGGATCTCAAGACATATGAGGAAAGCATGTTCAACAGACTTGGATGCCCTGTCAAAGTCATAATAGACAAGTGTTCAGTTCAAAGAATCTTGATGGTGAAGCTCTACAGCTACCTGTTAATGGGCAGTACCTCAAGCATTATTTCTAGTTCTGAAGTATAAGCATCCTATCATTGTAGATACTGGAGTGAATTCAGTGTACAAATTCCATAGAATTTGAATTTGTTAAGCAATATTTGAATCCATGCCTGAGGTGAAGGCATTGATCTATGGTTCTTTGTGCTTCTTTGGCAAAAGCACTATCCCCAGGTGGAGCCAAATGTTGTAGCATCCATTGTTCATTGTTATTTAAGTTTTATTTTCAGTTTTATAAAATAAAAATATATGAAAGAAATGGTTGATTTTATATTTTCAATGGCTTTGAAAGTGATAAACCTGCGAGAATATCTAGGCCATCTGATCAAAAGCCACAGATCCAATGGTAATCGCATAAGTTAACTAGAATGGGTTTATTTCAGAGATCGGATGTGACAGTGTATCAAACAAAGTTTAAATTTGTTGAAGTCTGGGCCAATCTCAGTTGTCCGTCCAAAGAGACGGGATCCGAAAGATATCGGGCGAAAAAGTAATTGGGTTTTAGTGTTAAAATCGGACCTGATAGATCATTAATTGGCATTTTATATTTCCTATCGGGTCCATATGGGATTCAACGGAGCGTTGAAAAGGTGGAATCGATAAGTTTTAGTTCAAAAAGGTTTAAAGTCTCAAGAGTTTCGAAGGATTGGACCATTTATTGAATGAGTGATCAGAGGGTTCATGTACAGCTAAGGCGGACCCGACAGGTTTATGAATCAGATTGTTAATCCTTTTAAGTTCCGTGGTAAACTATGTTCCGCGTAAATTAGCTGATTCTGTTGTTTAAGCAAAATAATCAAAATTAGAGGGAGATGATTAAAACTTCAAAGGGTCGGTGATTGGTCGGGTTTCCCTATATTTTGGCCAATCAAAACACTCCCGATACATATGTGGGCCCAGGTCCATGCATAGGGTTTTGTCAAATACAACTTATTATGATTAAAACAGTTTAATCTTTATTAAAGCATTTATAGAAAAACTTCATCAGTAGCCAAGCAACAGAGCCGAAAAGCTAATAGTCATCATCATTTTCTAAATTCTGCTACTTCTTGTTATTATTTACGAGGTGTCTTTTATCCTCTATGTAACATTCTGTAATAACTCTCACTTTAGATAGTTAGGAGAATAGGTAAGTAGTTTGACCATTTTGGTGATCACCAATAGTATTCTAATGTATAAAAAGAGAAAAATTTACAGAGAAGATGTTCAAATTTTGGAGAACCTGGATACTAGGCCATTGAATTCCTGATACAACTATTGATTAATGAAAGAATCAGAAGTTTTCCATACATTGTTGGGTATGATTTTGTGTCTTCTCTATTATGTGTCATCTTATGTTTTCTTCATTTAAGTATGGTAATGAAGCTGCAGGTATTTATTTTCTTATGTAAATAAAGTTAAAATCCCTTAAAAGAGCGCTCCTATACTTGAAGTTCACACCTCTGCAATTCTTCTAAGTTATAGATAGTAGTTTCTGTGTAAGACAACATATTATCTATAACTTCTCCAAGTGTCGCAGATAGTAGATCCTGTGTAAAACAACATATTGTCTATGACTTATTCAAGCTTTCTTCATTCATCATTTATATTCAACAATCAAATGGCATTCTGATATTTTCTTGTCACGTAAGTATTGAGGGTTAAAAACCAGATTTCCTAGGTCCTTCATTTGAGAACACAACATACAATTATGTGAAAAATAAGTGAAAATAACTATAAACATTAATGTCTTAAGCACAATTTCTACACAGCTAGGAAATTGGTTTCTTAAGGTACAACAGGAACCATAATGAAAGGAAACACCCATTCAATGTTAAAAATAGGATAAATGAACCTAGCATCCAAGAATTTCTATAGTTCTTCTTTGACAATTTCGTTTAGTGTAGGGTTCATCCTTCTCTAGGGTTGATGAATTGCATTTTGACCTTTAATATAAATGTGAAGGGTGCATATGGATGGATTAATCCCCTTCATCCCTTTGTAATACCAATCAAAATAATCAATGTGCTTCCCCAAAATAATGATCAACAATTATTCTTGATCAACAATAAAAGAGGTGTTTATTTCAAGTATGTTGGAGAGGTAGATTTCAATTGTTTTAGTGTCCCCTTTGTAAAATCAAGTAGTAAGAAATTCTACACATTCATGGTATTTTGAACTGCTAGATTTTCTTATAGGTTGATAACAATTTAGCCCATTGATTTGCATAATAGTAAGGTACCAATTTTGCATAAAATTATCAATAAAATCATCCTCGTCAACTTGTTTATTATTGATGGTTTTTTCAATGGTACAAATAAGGTAGGATGAGGAGAGGATGAAATTGTATTCTTCCTCATCTTCCACCCAGAGGAAAAATTTACTCAACAAGAGTTTGAGTTGAAAGATACAATACAATTTGCTTCTGAGATGTCCTATTGGTGATAGTCATATTATTACCCCTATAGTTGATATAAGAATTTACTGTAGCTAACTAGGATCTCCCTTGATCTAGGGGATCAAAAATATGCTAAAAGTGGAAAGTGCTCAAAATCTCTCGAAACTAGTGCCAAATCGTAGATCTCATCGTTTTAATTCCAATGACACTTGAATTTCCTCAATCTGACACAATGTGAGGAATTTTTTGTGTTCTAAAGTTTTTGGTAAATAGTAAAAAAATCAACTTGCAAGGTTGACTATGCCGGGTACATATGTTGACATGGTAGTTTGTACGTTGACACCGACAAGATGAATGGGCTATATGGATGACATTTGGGCTGATCCTGTGAGGGTACGTGGTGCGCAATTATTGGGCGTATGGTTGATGTGGTGGGCCAATCACATGCCACCACATGGACCAATCAGAGGGCACCACATAGAACTATGAGAGGCTGCTACATGGCCTTGCAAAGTTGAACAAATTTTGTTTATTGTGCTGAATGAGCTTCCACTAGGTTCAAACACATGACTTCCAACTAACCAACATACCGCCTAACTAATAAGCCATGGGTGGTGCTTATTAACTATGGGTGGTAATGTCATACTTAAAGACCAATGGTGGAGCAGTTAGGGTGATGGGCAAGTGTGCCCGACTGTCCTTGCCCTTGGTTTTCAGCAATACATACGACCGTAGGCAGAGAAAAAGCAATTGAGGCACGTAGCACCCTACCCGTGCCCAAGGCCTGGGCCATATGCCAACCATAAGATCGATATCGGGGCTAGGGAGAGCGTGTGTTCTATGGATCACACAACTTGATCACATGTAGACATATGACCAGGCGCACGAGTTTAGGAGGGGGATTTGGCCCAACGATTAGAAAAAAAATAATTTTTATAATAAAAGCCAACGTACCTCCACCACAAATTGTGGATAGAACCTGATATTCATGGTGTGACATTACAACAGCCCAAACAATCAACCTATGTGACTTTTATTGAATATTTTGCAGAGCATGTGGGTTTTGTTGAGCGATTTTCACACTAAAACTTCAAAGGCATATATTTTTCTCATTTATAAACCTTTTGGAGCTTAAGAAGAGCCTAAATAGGGGTTTTTGAGCATTCTGAACGCAATGAAAATGTTATTTCTGTAGATTGAAGCTTGTATGCTTATGTATTGAGCATATGAGCATATAATAAAAAGGCTACCATTGGAAGCTGGACCTGAAGACGTAGCCCAGGAGGGGTGAACTTTGTTATCAATTTGTTGTGTTTAATGCTGCACGTTTGTCCATTTTTAACAGTTAAAAATTTGAAAAATTTACTTAATTTTGTGTGCTTTTCCAATCATGATCCATTTCCTAAAAGACATAAAGTAGCTTGCAAATCATTTCATGAAACCTTCACTCTTTTTTTTTGGATCAGTTTTGTATCAGAGCATGGTTTTTGTGAAGGTTTGACATAATTTTAGAGGTTTTTGAATGCCTACAAGGTCTAAATTGAGAAGAGAAGAATGAGCACTTGAAGAACCTAACCATTAAATTGGCTCAAGGAGGCCACAAAATCCACAAGTCACGACACATGAAAAAGGACAAGGATAAGAGTTGATGTATAAGAATGAGAGAGATTTTAGAAAAGCTTTATTTGATATGATTGAGATGGTGAAAATGTTTTACAATAAGAGAACAACACAGTTGCAAGGAGAAAGTTCTAATAAATGAAAGATGATGGTGGCAATGGGAGCAAGCCTCCACCTCCATCCTCACCTCCTTCTTCACATATAATTACTCCTCCTACGTCTCCAAGAGGACATGCTAAGTCTCCTTTGATTAAGATTTATGTCAAGTTTGAATTGCCAATGTACAATGGAGAAGTAAATGTTGAAAAGTTGGATAATTGGCTTCGTCAAATTGAAGTCTATTGCAAAATTCAAAATATTGATGATGATGTTACAAAGATCTAGCTTGCTTCTCTTCGCTTGGAAGGTGCAACCCTCATTTGTTGGGAGGACGAAACTCAACAATATTTGAAGAAAAGTGGTAAAATGATCTCTTCTTGGAATGATTTTTATAGCTGCATTAAGAAGGCAATTTTATCCATTATCTTACATGCAAAAAAAAATTATGGGTTGGAAAATTTTTAGACAAGATAAAGGTTAGAGTGTCCAAATTTGCACACAAGAATTTAGAAAAAGAGCAATAATCTTGGGTATTTATTCGACATCACAAGATACTTTCCTTAAGTATATAGGTGGATTACATAGTTATTTGAGACATACTATACTTATGTTTACTCCCACCAATCTAGATGAAGTATGCGTTCAGGCAACTCGTTTAGAATCAAGAGGCAATAATGTTACTCGAGAGTCCAACATGAAACATTTTAAATTTGGAGATAAAGGAAGGGGGACTTCAAAGGAAAAGGTAAGAAGAATGCTACCATCAAGAAAGAGGAAGAGAAACTTACTTATAAACATTTTTCAAAAGATGGCCATGATGAAGACCATTGTTGGAAATTACATCCAGAATTGAGACCAAAGAAGTTCAATAACAAGGGCATACAAAAGACTATTTCTACAACTCAATAAGATCTAGGATTATATTCCAACGATGAAACCAAAATCATAGCCATGAGAATGAAAGGTATAGGTTTTAATGCAAGTACTAGTTATTCTAGTAAGCCTGTTGAATCTCAAAATGGTAAAGAAAGAAGTGAGATCTCATATCAGGGTCATTACAAAACATACAAAGGTTGATACATTATTTGATAATGGATATCAATTCAATCTTATCTTTGAAGTAATTGTAAAGAAAATTAATTTAGAGACTACACCTCATGCAAAAACTTATCCCTTAGGTTGGGTATGTGATGATGCTAACTTGCAATGACATGAAAATGTAAAATCAAATTTTCCTTCACTGCTAATTTTGTAGATGAGGTAGAGCTTGATGTTGTACCACTTGATATTTGTGGATTGTCTTATGGATTCCATATTTATATGACCGAAAAGACATATTCTATCATTATGAGAACAATATCATATTTTCAATGATGGAGTTGAGTGTATTGTTAGAGCACGTCGCAATAAGATGGACTTATCTCTCGTTAGTGCATGTCAAATGAAAAGGCTTGTGAATGCTAGTAAGAATTTTGTGTTGTTAATGATTAAAGCTAAAGATATTGTTGAATCTGAAGCTTTCTTAGGATGTGATTCTAAACTCAAGCATGAATTGCTTGAAGCTTTTAACACTTATGACCATATGTTTTAGGAACCTGAAGGGTTACTTCCAAAAAGAGGAATCCAACATGAGATTCAATTGTAGCATGATGCACCATTTCCAAATATTGGCATGTATAGAATGTTAGTTTTGGAGAATGCATAAAGTAAGAAGAAAATTCAAGAGTTGCTTGATAAAAGGGTCATCAAACCTAGTACATCTCCTTGTGGATATCCTATTGTTTTGGTTACGAAGAAATATGGTACTTGGCGCATGTGTATGGATTTCTAAGCTTTGAACAAGATCATTGTAAAGAATCGTTATCTAATTAATCACATTGATAATTTTCTAGATCGGTTAAAGAATGTTTTTTATTTTACCGAGTTAGATTTGAGAAGTGATTATCATCAGATAAGGATTGTTGAAGATGATATTTGGAAAACTGCTTTGAATACAAAACAAGGTCTGTTTGAATGGTTAGTTATGCCATTTGGGCTTTGCAATGCACCTACCACATTCATAAGAGTTATGAATGATGTACTGCAACCATACCTTGATGACTTTATCATATTATACTTAGATGATATTCTGATTTTCAGTGAGACTCGCGAAGAGCTTGTTAAGCATGTAAAGCAAATTTTATATGTCTTGAAAAATGAAAAGTTGTATTTAAAGATGTATAAATGTGAATTTGGGAAAACCTCTTTGGTTTACTTGGGTCACATTGTAAGAGGTGCGGAATTGAATATTGATCCCTCCAAAGTTGATTTTATTGTGAATTGGCCTAAACCCAACAATGTAACAGAAGTTAGGAGCTTTTTGGGTGCAACACACTATTAGAGAAAATTGATCGCTAACTTCTCCTTCATTGCAGCACCATTACATGCTTTGACAAGTGTGAATGAGGTCTTCCAGTGGGGAGGCAAGCAATATAAATCCTTTGACACTTTGAAAGAGAAAATCAGTACAACACCAGTTCTACACTTCCAAATCTTAATCAACCATTTGAAATCCAAACTGATGCAAGTGAATATTCTATGGGGACAATTTTGATGCAGCATGGTAACCTAATATGTTATCATTCTGAAACCTTTTCAAATGCAGTGATTAACTATCCAAATTAAGATAAAGAGTTGTATGTTTTGTTACAAAGTGTGAAGAAATGGAAGCGTTATTTGATGGGTAAAGAAATGATTATTCATAGTGACCATCAAACTTTGAAATATTTACAATTTCAAACCAAGCTACAACTTGCAAGACATTTGAAATGGATGGGATTCCTACAAAAAAAATATTTTGTAATAAGGTATAAGAAAGGTATATAAAACAAAGTTGTACATATGTTATCAAGGCCTATTTTTAATACATATGTTATTCTTAAGTGTAACTAAATCATGCATGAAATTTATATTGAACAGTATGCTCAAGATGAAGATTTTAAAGATGTTTATGCAACTTTGAATCAAGGAATCATGTTGAAAAGTTGGATTATCATGTTCATAACAAATTGTTGTGTCATATTGGAAAGTTATGTGTTCCATAGGGAGAAAGAGTTAATGTCATAGGGCAAGCCCATACTTCTGTTATTTCTAGTCACTTTGGTGTAGGAAAAATAGTTACTCAATTACAGAGGTATTATTATTGGCTTCGTATGGATGAAACTATATCAAGATATGTAAAATGATGTTCTATGTGCGTTACTACCAAGCCAAGCAATAGGAAATTAGGTATGTACACTCTAATTCCTATCCCTTCTTGTTCTTGGGAAAGTATTTCTATGGATTTTGTTGGGGGACTACCAATGTATAGGAAAGGTCATGATTATTTATATGTTTTAGTGGATTGTTTTGGAAAAATTTGTGTGTTGATGCCTTATAAGAAATAGGTTACAACTAAAAAAACCACAGAGATGTTCTTCCAAAATGGATGGGTTCATTTTGGGTCACCTCTTTGATTATTTCTGATCAAGATTTTGATTTATAGAGAAGTTTTGGTCAAGTTTATGGGATCTTGTGGACACAAAGTTGAAGAAGAGCACAAGATTTCAACCAAAAACTGACATACAAATGGAAGTAGTGAACAAAAATGTAGTGCATATCTTTCGAGGATATTGTGGTAAGCATCCTAAACTTTGGGATGAGAATTTACATTACATCCAGCTTGCCTACAATCGTGCCAAGCACCCATCTAGACAAGTATCTCCATCTGAAGCTTGTTTGGTTTGTTTTCCATCTGAAGGTTGTTTGGATTTCATCTTTGGTAAAGATATTGCAGTAGATGGGCATAGTGATGTGGACAAAGCCACACATTTCATTGAATAAATCCAATTAGGGCATCAAAGGGTACAAAAGCAATTGGAGAAAAGCCAAGCCAAGTACAAAGAAAGACATAGTAAGCATCCGGTTGATCATGATTTCCAAGTGGGAGATCAAGTTTGGTTGTACATCAAAAAATAAAGATTACAAGGTGAAGGTAAAAAGTTCAAGCCAATCAGATATGATCCTTTCAAAATATTGGAGAATATTGGTAACAACACTTTTCGATTAGATTTTCCACCTTACATGCAAATGTAATCTATTGTGAATGTGGAAAATTTGAGATTGTATGAGCCTCCTATGATAGTTTATCAAGTAGAGAATGTTCAAATACTATATATAGAATATTTTTCTCTTGAATACTTAAATGATTTGTGAGACGATTCTATTCTTGATAGGTGAATAAGAACTTCAAACAAAGGCAATGTGGAGTATCTTTGTGTGGGGCTCAAAGGTACCAATCCAAGCAAAGCAAGGTGGATAGAAATCGAGAAAGTGAGGGAGTTGTACCCTCACTTACTTGTTGAGTAAAAATAGACTTTTGGTGACCCAAAAGCTTCTAGTGGAGAGGAGTGATTCAGGGGATAAAAAATATGCTAAAAAATGAAAGTGCTCAAAATCTCTCGAAGCTAGTGCCAAATCGTAGATCTCATCGTTCTGATTCCAATGACGCTTGAATTGCCTCAATCTGTCACCGTATGAGGCAATTACCATGTTGTGAAGTTTTTGGAAAACAATAAAAATGTCAACTTACAGGGTTGATTGTGCAGGGTACAGATGTTGACATGGCATCTCGTACATTGACATGTTGCTGAAATCAACAAGATAATTGGGCTATACAGATGACATCTGGGCTAATCCTGTGAGGGAAAGTGGTGCACGATTATTGGGTGTACAATTGATGTGGTGGGCCAATCACAGGCCATCACGTGGGATAATCATAGGGCATCACATAGCCCTATGAGAGGCTACCATGTGGCCCTAGGAAGTTGATTTTTTTTATTGTGTCGGATGAGACTCCACTGAGCTCGAATACATGACCTCCAACTAACCAACGTACCACATAACTAATATGCCACGAGTGGTTCTTCTTAACTATGGGTGGCAATGTTATATTTAAAGACCAATGATGGAGTGGTTTGAGTGATGGATGGGGCAGTGGGCACGCCCAACCGGCCTGGCCCTTAGTTTTTGGCAATACATACAACTGCAAGTAGAGAACAAGGGGGCGAGGCATGTGGAACCTTGCCTGTGCCCAAGGACCAGGCCATAAGCCAACCATAGGAACAAGAGTGAGGTAGGGAAGAGCGCGTGTCCTCTGACCTGTGCCCCTCTATCATATGTGGCCATATGACTAGGTGCGTGGATTTAGGAGGGGCCTTCAGCCCAACGGTTAATTTTTTTATTTTTATTTTTTATAATAAAAACCAATGTAACCTCTGCCAAAAATTACGAATCAAACCAGAGACTAGCGATGTGACATTACAACGGCCCAACCAATCGACCTATGTGAATTTTGTTGAATCTTTTGTAGAGAGTGGGGGTTTTATAGTGCGTTTTTTGCAGTAAAACTTCAAGGGGGCATATTTTGCTCATTTTTAAACCTTTTGAGCTCAAGAAGAACCTAAACAAGATTTTTGATCATTTTATATGCAATGGTAGTGTTATTTTTGTAGATTGAAGCTTGTATGTTGATGTATTGAGCATTTGAGGGAGAACTCCATTATCAATTTGTTGTGTTTGATTTTGCATGTTTGCCCATTTTTAACTGTTAAAATTCTACAAAATTTACTTAAGTTTGTGTGCTTTTAGAATCATGCTCCATTGCCTAAAAGACATAAACTAGCTTGCAAATCATTTCATGAAGCCTTCACTTTTTATTTTTGGATCATCCCCAAAATCAAATCCATTGAACTTAGTTTTTGGTTGTAAAAATAGGAATTCAATGGGATACTCTCAAGATTATGTGGAAACCGTGAATTCTTCTATTATACCCTTTGACGTGACTATATATCTATCACCTAGTTGGAGCACAATAGAGGTTTCTCTTAGGGAGTCTTGAAGACTGAGCTTGATCATGGTGTCCCTATTCATGATATTTATAGAAAATCCTAGGTTAATAAAGGTTTTTAGAACTACTATTTGATTGATATACACTTTGACAACTAGGTTGATAGGATCCAAATATTTCTCCCCAACAGTATTAGCTATATGTCCTATGACATTGACTGTTATATTACCTAGGGGGGATAATATGGGGTACCAAGGGAGGTACCAAGGTAATAATGTAATATTGGGATGGGCCATAGTAATAAATAAGGTTGTTAACCCATGTCATGTAAGGGACCACAAGTAGTTAATAATTAATGTGAGGGGCCCATGGTATTAGTTGATGGTATGAGGAAACCATGGTAATGATGCATGGTATTGTATGTATGAGGCCTATATAGAGGCTAGAGACTCCACATGGAGAGAGGAAGAGAAGTATTTCTTGTATGAACAGAACATATGGCTTGTTGGAGTGTTCTCCTTCCTTAAGGAGTGAATGTATGGTGTTGCCCTACCTCAAGGGTTTGATCAATAAAGCATTTCTATCTTATTTGTTGGGTTTATTTGCATAATCTTCTATTATCATATCAGATCTATAATATTTTGGGTTAGATATACAACAAGTGGTATCAGAGCATTTTCTTGGGCACAAAAGTGGAGAATTTTTTTTTCATTTTTGCAGGATTTCAGGGGCGGCGCGTTTGCAGATCAGATTTGTACATTTTGGTGCAAGATCTGCAAATTCTAATTGCAGATCTGGATTCTATGTGAAAAATACCTGATTTCAAAAAAAAAAAAATCAGTCGAATCGGAGTCCGGATGAAGGAGATATCGCTGATCTAAAAATCAGTAGGGTTGTAGACAATTTTTCGGGGCAGCGAATTTGCGGCACAGATCTAGACCTCTTGGCACTAGATCTACAAAATATAATTGTAAATCTGTAATCTTTGTGAAAAAAAACCTAATTTAAAAAAAAAAAAATCAGTTGAATCGGAGTCCGTATGAGGGAGATATCGTTGATTTAAAATCAGCTCTTTTTTAAGAAATTTTGGGTGACGGCGGGAGAGTAGCAGCGTAGATCTAAAATTCCAGTGTCTGAATCAGGATTTCTATCACAGGGGCAGATGCAGAATGGTTGTTCCATTTCCAAAAACATGTTATAATAGAGATTCTAAGCAATATTGACGAAACTGTGACATTTTCAAATTTTCGCCAAGTAAGTGAATTTTTTTCCAAACCATTCATGGATTCTAGCAAGGCATTTTTTACAGGGAATGATAATGGTATGACTATTGAAGAACTCATAAAGAGAAAAAAGAGTATATTTGGGACACATTGGAGGGATACAGTGTGGTTTAATTTAAAATATGAGGCTGCCAAATGGTGGTGGAATTCACTTGGCCACAAGCAGTTGACCAAACTTTTAGATGAAGAATTTGAAAAATTACTTTTAGACAGATGGTCTCATGCCAGAAAACAAGATAAGGAGAAACATGTGGGTCTATTTCCTACTAGTATATCTTTATTGGAGGTTCATGGGTTGATTTATAAGGAGAAGATCGTTGTGTCTATAAATCCTAGTTGCAAGCATAGTTTTATCAGTGTTAATTTGGCAAAAAAATTGCAAGTCCCAGCAAAACATATTGAAAATACACAGGTTGATGGTAAGGATGTTCAAATTTATAAGGATTTGAAACTTTCTATGGATAAGTATGTGTTTCATGGTGATTTTTATGCTTCAGATATGGATAACATGGATGTTGTTTTGGGATACCCTTGGATGGAATCCGTGGGTACTATCAATATTAATGTACAGAAGAAATTCCTGAAGCTATGGTATAAAAAGAAGAAAATTTCATTATAGGATATTTCCATCCATAAATAGGTAGAGCACATGGAGGCTGAAGTAGAAGATGTTCAAGGGACTGACATATCAGATGATGAACCTTTGATGATCGACAATCAAACACAAACAGAGGCTGCAGAAGGAAAGGTTACAGGTGATGATACATGAGAGGAGGGCTCAGTGGTTGAAGTCATATTGAAAAAGAAGACAGCACAACAGGCACCACAGCAAGGTGAAGTCAAGAAAAAGCCATCGTGGGTTAAAACTTCAACATATCATCACCCACATCACCCCGCAAGACAACCATCAAGATGGAAACCAAGTAGTCACATGACGGATACAAAGGAGAGATGATCCACCTACTACGCATCAACACAGAAGAGATGCCAAGGTCAACTTCCATCTCAAGCGAGCGAGGCACCAGCGAGATCGAGGGTTCACCTTTCTCTTGGATGGCTAGATGCACGTGCATGGTATCAATGGACTACTCTTTTGAGTAGATCTTATTATTTGTGTTCTTCCCCTGTTTCGGGGACGAAACATGCTAAGGGGGGTGGAATGTTATATACCTAGGGGGGATAATATGGGGTACCAAGGGAGG